>CAIGRB010012046.1:0-28361 GCA_903798255.1 Fraxinus quadrangulata
ATTTAAATAGGAGAATATATTCGTCATTTTACAGGCTTTATTGAGAAATTTGATGAAAATAGATAAAAATGATGATTTACGCAATTAAAGATATAATTAAAGGTGAAAATGCCAAAAAATGAAAGGTATAGACTTTTTCGCAATAATAGTGAAAGATGGAGACTTTATGTGTTAATTACACTTTTAATAATTTATTTGGGATCTGTTTGCACTTTTAAAAAAATTAAGACTACAATTGCAATTAGTTCTTTTTTTATTATTATTATTTAAATAGAATTGTATATTTGTTATTTCACAGCTTTTAATTGAAAAAGTGGATGAAACAACTTTTTATGTAATGAAATGTGAAAATAAGGATGAAAATGTAAAAAAAAAAAATGAAAGGTAAAAATGTTTTTCACAATAATAGTGAAATGTAAGGATATTATGTGATAATTATCCATTTATTAAAAGTTGGGGGTTTTGGTTCTCCAAAAAATAAGGATGGAAACGAAAATGTGTGAAGCTCTACGTACATTTTTGTGAATATTGAGAACCTTATATCATAATTGAAAATAAGATCTTTTAGTGTCGGTTCCTCCATAAGCCAAAAAGAAAGCTTGATCACACTTTGACAAACATTTCCAACCCTGTCTTCTCTTAATTAAGAAATACTTAAAAAGAAGTTACCCTTGCTCAAAACACACTACAAGATAGGGAAAAAAAAGTTATTAGTCCGATTCTTTGTAGAAATTATTGATAATATTGAACTTGTAAAATGAATCTTTTTATTATAAAGAGTTTCATTGTTCCTGAACTAACTACACCGTAATTGTTATTTGAAAATGTATAAGTTTTGTTTTGGTCAGTCTTCACCAAGATTAGAAAAATGTCTCTCTTTCCATATTGCAAACTAGATATTAGTGGTAGCTTAGTGGAGTGGTATCACAAGTATTTGAACAAAAATAATTTTTTTAGCTCGTGCTCTATTTGATTGTCTTTTTCTTGTCTCGAGACTACAAAATCGAATGTTTATTTTATAATAAATCAATTCAAGCATTTATTAAAGAATTCCATACGTCAATTTTGTCGTAGTGAGACCTATGAAAGATGTGGTTAATATTAATTATTTAACTTTAATTTATGTTAAAATTTAATTTTAATCCGAAACAAACATGACCTCAATAAGTTGAATGAATTGAACATCATACAAATGGACGAAACGAGCCACTAATTAAACCGAATTAACCGACTAAAGAATTTCTAATTCATTAAAACCAGCCACATATTAACCAGATGGACGAAATTAACCCTACTCTCTTCATCAAGATTTCCTCTGCATTTCGTACCCACTTCCCTCTGCCAAATTCTCATCTCTCTCAACCAAAAAATGTCGCTGCTAGCTCGGAATGCACGCCGCATAATCTCTCAAACGACGCCGTATCACCATGGGTCCGGCCTCGCCTCAATCCACACCACCCTTCCTGCTCTCCAATCCTCTACCTCCACCCCGACGCCGTACGCGCGGGCACCGCCACCGTCGACCTCCTCGCCGGCGGGACTCTCCAAGACGGCAGAGTTCGTGATCTCCAAGGTCGACGATCTGATGAACTGGGCCCGCCGAGGCTCCATCTGGCCCATGACCTTTGGGTTGGCCTGCTGCGCCGTTGAGATGATGCACACCGGTGCTGCTCGCTACGATTTGGATCGTTTTGGGATCATTTTTAGGCCTAGCCCACGCCAGTCTGATTGTATGATTGTTGCCGGAACTCTTACTAACAAGATGGCTCCTGCTCTCCGCAAGTAAGTCTTCCATTTGATTTACCTTTTTATTTTTTATTTGTTTCTTACATACTTATAGGCTTACATGTCTTCAATTCAGATATTTATTCGGCAATGGGTCACTTGTAATTGTTGAATTTGCGTATTTAGGGTTTGATAAATTGATTTGACATTGTGCTTCGTATCGCCAAATTAGGTTTTTGATAGTTTAGTTGACTACTCGTGTATATTTTGTATACTCTGTTAGTGATTTGGTATTGGAAATTTGGAATGCTGAATTGATAGATTTCAAGGCATTGTCTTGAGGAATTAAGGGCGTCTAATTGTTAATTGTCTTTTCATGGGTGAGGTTTTCTGAATTTTTGTTTGCGGTTTAATTTTACTGAAGGTATATTCTGATGTTATTCTGCCAATTACAGTAAGAAGAAAAATCCCCTGCAATTTAATAGAATATACATACCGTTCAATGATTTGGTATTAGAATGCTGAATTAATAGGTTTCAAGGCATTATCTTGAGGAATTAAGGCTGTCTAATTGTTAATTGTCTTTTGGTGGTGGGGCTTCTGAATTTTTCTTTGCGGGTTTAATTTTAACAGAGGTACACTCGGCCATGATGTTATTCAATCTGCTACAGTAATAAGGAAAATCCCCGCCAGTTTAATAGAAAATATATACAATTATACTCATTGTGGAAAAGCAATACTGGTGGGAAAAACATGTTTTGATGTCCTGAATCTTCAGCGATATTAAGTAGCAGTGTGTTTTAATAGAGATTCACATCATATTGTGCATGCTGTTCAAGGATGGAGCCATGGGAGGATAAATGCCGCAAGAACCCATCCCTGAATTCCTAGATCAACCTCTTCATAGAACTGCTAATGTATTCTTGTAAAATCCTTCGAGACTAATATTTGTTCAAGATGTATACTAACATAGTTCTTGTGTAACATTTACCTTTCTGCACTTTACCCGTGTCTTCCCAGTAAGCACCAACCAACCAACCTTTTTTGCCCTTTTCACATAGTAGCATGCAATACCCAACTCAGCTTGTTACTACTTTAATCACTTTCTATTTGAGAATGCAAAGAGCCTCACATCTTTTAGTAATATATGTTTAACGAGGGTAGAGAAAATATTAGAATAATCTATGTAAGCATCTGTAAAAGAAAGATTTTAAGTTATTCTTCTGGTACTTTTAATGGACAACTGTTAAAAATATAACCATGTGGGCATTCAAAAATGCCTACAGAATCAATAAGAGACCTGCATATAATTGATTATTTTGGTTAAATATGCGGAGATAACTATTTGCATTGAGACTGGAAATAATCCTACTTGTAACTAAGTTAATTTAGCTTTGAGAAACGTATAATAAATTTTATTTGAATTGTTTACTCCGTATACTCAATTCTTTGTTCTAATGATAATTTTGTTGTATCTTTTAGCTCATTGACAGTTTTTGTTATCTTATGGACATTATTAGTTATTGAGTCGTCCAGCAATTATATGAGATGCAAAAGAGGTAGAACTTTACCTTACGAATCAAACCTTCACTTTGCTATGCATTTGTTATTAATTCATTGCAACCCTGAACCATGTTTCATTGCTTCTTTAGGTTTTCCCAAGTAATTTCCATATTCTTACGTCTTGATATGATACTTCTGCCACCCCACCCCTGCAGTGGTCTCTTGGTGTAGAATTATAGTGTCTCAAGCTTTTAGATGTGTTGTGTCTTCCAGTGAAGCATGAGTTGATGCAATATTCAACCTTCCAATTCATATTCAGTCACGAGGCCTTTACTTCTCAAAGATCTTTTTTAAGTCGCTAAAATGGTAGTTGCAGCAATACATTATCATGTAGAAGTCGATGGACATGTAGTGTGCTGATATTGGCTTGATATCATTTCTCTCTCTTTTTCTTCCTCTGAAGGGGGTTTCATTGATATTAGCCATGTTAAGTAGACCTGAAGTAATGTTTCAATATTTATGAAGTCAATTCTCTCAACCTTTTTGATATGTGGTCCTTGCTACAAATACAGCCTTTGGCAGCCACTTAATGCAAGTTTTTATTTCCCTAATGGAGGAGTTGTAGGTTAAATGGTATCCTTTCTGGTTGTCTTTCGCAATGATTCAGCCTCCATAGGTAAACCTAATCTAAGCAGGGAGTTTCTTGTCATTCCAGGTGTTAATCTAACTGCAAACATGATACAAGTTTTTGGATTAAAGACTGGTAATAGACAGGTTGCAGAATTATAATATTTTCAGGGGAAATAATCTGAGTTCAACTTTTGCCTTCTACTCGATTAAACTGTGCTAGTTCTCTGCATAGAACCATTGGTAGACGCCTTTTACCCAGTCAACTATCCTGGACTAATGAACTAATCATATAACTGCATGCTTTAGAAAACCTTCCTGTCGATGTAACGTAGTTCCAACAGGCCAAAACGCTTGCATGTTGTGGGAAATTTATTTTTTACATTCATCACTTTGATTACATGCTGGTATGGGTCATTCTGATATTTTGAGTAACCAGTTGAAAATGAATGGTTAAACGTGTCAATTATCCTACAGGGTGTATGATCAAATGCCTGAGCCGAGGTGGGTCATATCTATGGGAAGCTGTGCAAACGGTGGTGGCTACTACCACTACTCATACTCTGTTGTCCGAGGTTGTGACAGGATCGTCCCAGTCGACATATATGTTCCTGGTTGCCCACCTACCGCGGAAGCCCTTCTTTATGGGCTTCTCCAGCTGCAGAAGAAGATTAACAGGCGCAAGGATTTCCTCCATTGGTGGACCAAGTGAAGACGGTTGCTGCTTTTAGCTGCATGTTTGTGGGAAATAAATTACGCTATTATGATAGTTTGGCCCTGGCCTCCTGAATAATTCAGAATATTATGTGCATGAACTTGTATTATGTTCTTGTATTTTAACAGCTAGTGTTGTCATCTACTCGTGGATTTTGATTTTGAGTGCGAATTCTTGAGAATTATCTATATTTGGGAGAAGCCGTTTTGGAAGAAGGAAATTCCACATGGAGTTTAAAATAAATATAAATTTTAAGATTATGGAATATTCATCTTGTATATTAATATTAATCCTTTACATTATGTGTTAAAATAGAATCTCTTCAAATAGGACTCAATTCAAGGATGGGCAGAAATAGGGCTTGTCTTGGAACTGTGAAAGGTGTATTAAGCATCTGTTTGGATACAGATTATTCGAAAATCATTTTTCTACCGATTCATTTTCAACAATATATTCTTCACGTGGATCCATAATCTCATACATCATCTTTTACCTCATATGGTTGCATGAATGTATTTTTCAATCACAAATTTTTCAATAAAATGATATTAGACATAAACTCAAAATTTTCCTTATTTTTTAATTACACATTTTCAAAAAAATCACTATTTCAAAATATGTTTTTCTCCAAATTTGTTTTTAAATGGAACTCAAACATGGGCAAAATGTCTCCCAAACAATCACTAAATAATGAATTTTTTTTCGAATGTGTGGTTAAAAAAAAATTTAATTTACTTGTAAAATTAATTTATTGGAGAATGTGTAGTTGAAATCAATTTTTTTTTTTAAAAAAAAAGAGTTTTTCACAAAAAAAAAAAAAAAGGGCTCAAACAAGAGCAAACTACGCTTTGAAAATGCTTCAAAAGCTTCAGTAAACATTAAATTTTTTTGCCACCAATACCCACTAGAATGCTTCAATGAGCTATGCAGAATCTGAAAAATATTTGGAAAAAATCAAAAAATTCAAAACGGAAAATTTATATATAAACTAAAAAAAGCCAATTTAGTTTTCCTATTTAAGAAAAATATATAATTGTTTTTAAAAGAGAGAAAAAGGGAAAAGAGAATAAAAGTTAATAGAATTGTGTGTATTATGACGAGAACCAAAATCTTATATTTACAAGGCAAGATTAGAGATACAACGTTAATTTATTATGGTTTTTTGATTTATAAGGCTCTTTGATACCTGGATTTAAACGCATGCTTGCTTTCTAGTTGCAATGCAGGACTTGGATATCACAGTTTTTTTGCAATGTAGTGTATCCTCAAGATATTTAGCTTCTTCCCTACACATTTTGTCTGCGGCTAGGTTCCTAAAGTCGGTCAGATGGTTATTACGAGTGCTGAGGACAGGTCATTTGAGATGTTACCTTTGTCCTTTTATTGATTTATAGGATTTCCGATATTTGGTTGCGTGAGGCAGGCTTGACTACCAGCCCCCTCCGCCGAGGATTGGTCTTTTGAGATATTGCCTTTGTCCTTTTATTGATTTATTGGATTTCCGATATTTGGCAACGAGCTCCCTCCACCGAGGTAAAGTGAGGCAGTGTAATATATTTCTTGTAGTGTTGAGGATATATCTGAAAATGAAATTACAGTCATTTTTATTGAAATGCTTAAGTGGAGAATCTTTGAGACTGCGGCCAATTCTGCTGGTTTAATCTGGTATTTGATAATTGATAGGAGCTAAGAGTGTATTGGACGATCTGTCACACCAACATGGAACAATTTAATGTTGGTGTTTCCTCAGTATTGTTCTTCTCTGAATCATTTTCTAGAAATCACCTGGATATCTCAAGGAAATGCCAAAGACCCAATTATTGATGGAAACTGAATTAGGCTTTCAAGATTTGATGGAGAGGTCAAACTAATGTGCTGTAGTGCCTAACACGAGAGTACAAGTTTATAACTTTTATCAGATAATTTTAATTATAAATTTGATGCTACAGCTAGTTTCTTAATGATTCTGTATATATACTATGTCTTTTGGTATTTAGAAGAGTTGCACCACATGCCTTGGGGACTTTAATTTTGTTTTTAATATTATAGAACTTGTGTCGGTTTTTGCAAATTTCTTTTGTACCCTTTTCACTTCAAATAAGGAGAGGATGGGCTTCTGCAAAAGTAATCCAATTATACGACCCAACCAGTAAGGTATGTAGGCGTCTAATCATGTCTCGATGTAATTCTGCCGTATACATTGTGCTTAGCATTGCAACATTTGATGTGCTCGTGATATTTTTGTGTGTTTTGTCATGTTCTATCTGGCCATCTGTTTTTTTTCCTTTTTGGGATTATGCTAAACTCTAGTATAATTTTCCCATATGATTGCAATGAATTGTTCTCGGTTCATTTTGGGATAACAATTTGGTGCAGAATTGTCTTAGAAATCCAGCTATAAGCAGTGGAGCTCAACCTCCCGCAAATTGGGGACAACCAGGTCCTCGAATGCAACAAGCTGGTTATGGTTTTGTCCAGCCTGGTGCATACTCCTGTCCATCGCTCAAATACAACCCGAATCAATCACCTTACGCTGGTTATCCGCCTCAACCCACCTCTGGTGGATATGCCACTGGCTGGGACCAAACAACTGCTCCACCAAATCAGCCGCCTGCTCAAGGAGGTGGCTATGATTACTATAGCCAACCGCCACCACCAAAACATGAAGCTCCTGTAGTTTCTGGTGCTCCTACAAGCAGTACTGCCTATGGTTACAGTCATCCGCCAGCTTACATTAAAGGACAAGGTGATCCCCAAGATAGCTATGATGGATATTATGCAGCTGCCATGCAATATGGTTATGGTCAGCCTCCAGCAAATCCCGTCCCAGGCTATGATCAGCAGCAGCAAGGTTATAATGCTGCCTATAGTAATGTCTCCAATACAACGACTGATGGGCACACGCCAACATATGGAACCCAGGGGGATGGCAATCAAGCACCTACCTCTGGCCAATCGTACAATGATGGTGGTCAGCCTAGCCCTAATCACATTTACTCTCCTCAAGGATTGACCCAGCCTGCTTATGGGGTCCTCCCAACTTCACAAGGTGGTTTTGGAACCACCTCCAACGGACCAGCCAGCTCCTAGTGCTCAAGCAGGCTGTGTTCAGCCTGGCTATCCTCGTTCTCAGCCTCCACCTGCCCAAAAGGGTTATTCTCAAACAGATTCTGGTATACAGCGACCACCATCATCAAGTTACCTGCCATCCCAGGCAGGGTATGGTCCTCCAACCTATGGTGCACAACAAATGACTCTAACCTAGCTACGGGTAACAACAACCTCAACTATATAAGAGTTCCTATGCTGGTGGGTATTCCCAACATTCAGCTTACCCAGCCGATGGCTCTACAGGTGGTAGTGCAGCCGGGAGTCATGATGCAGCACCAACTTCTCAAATTGCCTGGCAACCTAGTGGGTCTCCCAAAGCCTCGCTCCCTGCCTAATGTTAGTGCGTGGATTATACTTTGGCATTTCAAACTTGGTCATAAATGTGGGTGAATATTTTATGTAGAGTTCTGGATTAGTGTGACTTTTTGGTTATGGGATCTATGTTTTTGTGATTTGTTTTACTCATGTTTGATAAGCATGCATTGCGTTATGAAGTCAACGATGTGTTCATGAGATGTTAAAGCTTCGAATTTTTACTCTTCTGTGGGCTCTAGCCAAGTATGCTGGTGATCACATTCTTTTTGAATAAATTAAGACTGACAGTAAAATTTGAATTTTTTCTACGCAATCCATATATGTTAATATTACAGAATGAAATAGCACGGACAGTTTAAAACTGTCGAAAAACCCAATTCACAAAGACATGCATCAAGATTTAGTTCATTTGGTCATATTAAGATTGTTACATCGTGTCTTCACAAGCCAGGCAATGGGAATCCAGCTGTCAATGCCTCGACTCTTTTTCGCAGATTTGATACCCTGTCGATCAATATGAAGTCTGGAGATGTCACATATTTCATAAAAACGGATTTCCTTGCTTCTAGAGTAATCTGTACACCCTCGTGAATAAAGTCTGCAACTGAAACGTATTCATTTTCACCAAAACCTCTGGTGGTCATAGCAGGCGATCCTATACGTATGCCCCCCGGCACCAGTGCACTCTTATCACCTAAAGTTTCAAAAACGAAGAAAGTACGGAAGTCAATAGCGAGCCAAAAACGACTGCAAGTTAACGCATGTATAAAAAGCATCGTTTAATACACTCACCAGGTACCGAATTTTTATTAAGGGTGATGGATGCCATATCAAGAATTTTCTCCACTCTAGCACCATCAATGCCCTACAAGGACAGAGGAAAGTCAACTAAGCGCATATGACTGAACTACGAATAAGTAGGGGTAGGCAAAATCCGATCGAACCCGTCAAAACGGCCCAAACCGAACCAACCGACCGGTTTGGGTTGATTTTTTAGTCGTTTTTACACGAGTTGGGTGGGTTGGTTGTGTTGACGGATTGGGTCGGATTATGGGTTAACTCATGAAAACCGAATAAACCCGTCTAATCCAACCCGATTATATTTGTGAACGTTACAGGTGTTATGATGTTGCTTGGAAACTCTTAGAATAATATTATAAGACTTTAATATAATGTATTTTACAAAAAATAGTATAAGCAAATACACATTCAACACAAAAATATTTTAATTGCCAAAAACATTTATTGGCTTCATATAATTTAATATCAATCCGTCCATGTAACATTTCCGTGCATGAAGTGCCAAAATAATTCTGATTTTTGTTCATTGCAACTATGGAGACCTAATATTAAATAAGTCATGAGTCAATTATAAATCCGTCCAACCCGACCCGACCTGTCTACTTTAGTCTTTGTTGACAAGTTGTCCTAGATCAATCCAACACAACTCGATCGATACTTGATTGTGTTGGATTGTGCTTCAACCTTTACACGGGTTGGATTGGTTAAATTATGATAAACCGATTATGTTTGGTTGAATTTGGATTGAGACAAAAACCGACAAAACCCAACCCATGTCCACCCCAACGAATAAGTATAACTATTTAAACACAAACTAAGTGGATAATTTTTTTAAAGTAATTAGAAAGCTTTTAGTGGAAGTTGACTGAAGGTGAATTCCTTATGAAACTCTTCTATAAGAAGCAAAACCCTACCAAACGGACCCTACGGTTTTAGGCTAAAAGTCCTGCCAAAAAATTAACTTCTAAAGAAGCTCGAGAATGTTTACCAAAAAAGTTAGTTACTTAAAAAGCAACTGATAACCTTAGACTTTGACATTCAAACAAATGCTGGCAGCATTAAAACAAATTAGCCAACAAATAAAACAAAACATTATGGGTAGTTAATCTTAAAAGGGAGATATCAACCATTCCTGTAGAGCTGCCCATAGATATAATACATTTCATGCTCGTAATGCTTAGAAATGATCTCATGTAGAAACTCTGAAATATTTAAATTGCTTAGTCTAAGCAATTTTTACTATTTTCAAAATGAGAAATATGAAATTATAAGCAAGAAACGCACCAATGGCCGGAGATCCACAAGAACCAAATGGTTATCGCTTCCTCCGGAAACCAATTTGTATCCCAACTCCATCAACCGGTTAGCAAGAGCTCTACAGTTAGCGACCGCCTGCAATTGCGTAAAATTATGAAGATGTGGGGGCAATATCAATATGTCCGACCAAAGTATACGAGAACAGTACCTTGTTTTGGTAAGCCTTAAACTCCGGTGATTGTGCATGCTTTAAACAGACAGTAAGTCCCCCAATTGTGTGATTATGTGGTCCTCCCTGCTCAAGATAATAAATGTCTAGATTAGCCAAATATATAATAATTCAATATAGATATTCCGGGTAGAGACCAAAGATCTTGAGTGATCGATCCGGCAGAACAATTCAAAAGATAAAGAAGTATCGTTAATTTGTTCATGCTAGTTCCGAGTTCGAAGTACCATTTGGACAAATAAGAATCCCTTTTGTTGGGTGTATCAATAGTGTAATAACAATCAAAGAAGAGAATTCACACACCTGCAAACACGGACTAACAGCATTATTGATGGCAGATTCAAGATCTACCCCTAGAACAGGATCCTTCTTGAAAAAGATCATACCACCTCTTGGATCCCTGAGAGACTGGAGAAAGATGTCCACGTTATAACCCTTTGCACATGCAACTACATATACAAATTGCAGGACAAATCCGTGGCAGTCAGATTAATAAGAACAACAAATCAATCCACTTAGCAAGGAGTTTCTAATTCCCTTCTCTCATCGAAGATAAAAAGTCGAAAACAAGAGATTCTGTTGCTATGTAAGAAGAGGTGAGTTTATATGTAAAGGAACTTGTCACTTCTTTTGAGCATTGTTTTGACCTCGTAGGATTTAAAACTTAAACCCTAACGAGCCCGCAGAGAGAGAAAAAAAAAAAAAAAATGAGTGTAGATGGAAACTACCGAACATATTTATATACAATATAAATTGGGGGAGGAGGAGAAATGTGGATTCAAGAACACGGTGAAAAGACAAGTCTAATATCTACTTCCGTTTTTAAAGATTGCCCAATCACCAGGGCTGTGGATCAGACTCTTGCAAGAGCAATTCAAGCAATATGATAGATCAGTATGCTCGTTATAAAAATGATTCGATACGATGATGAATTGCTTAACACTAATGAACCAATTTGAAACCTGTTCGGTTATACATCCTCTTCAGAAAAAAAGACGTACCTTGTGTGTTGTGGTTGTCACTATGTCGCAATACTCAAAAGGATTGGCAACAACAGAAGCAGCAATGAGTCCACTAATATGAGCCATATCCATCATCAGAAAAGCACCTACAGCATCAGCAATCTTCATGANCCTTCTCTCATCGAAGATAAAAAGTCGAAAACAAGAGATTCTGTTGCTATGTAAGAAGAGGTGAGTTTATATGTAAAGGAACTTGTCACTTCTTTTGAGCATTGTTTTGACCTCGTAGGATTTAAAACTTAAACCCTAACGAGCCCGCAGAGAGAGAAAAAAAAAAAAAAAATGAGTGTAGATGGAAACTACCGAACATATTTATATACAATATAAATTGGGGGAGGAGGAGAAATGTGGATTCAAGAACACGGTGAAAAGACAAGTCTAATATCTACTTCCGTTTTTAAAGATTGCCCAATCACCAGGGCTGTGGATCAGACTCTTGCAAGAGCAATTCAAGCAATATGATAGATCAGTATGCTCGTTATAAAAATGATTCGATACGATGATGAATTGCTTAACACTAATGAACCAATTTGAAACCTGTTCGGTTATACATCCTCTTCAGAAAAAAAGACGTACCTTGTGTGTTGTGGTTGTCACTATGTCGCAATACTCAAAAGGATTGGCAACAACAGAAGCAGCAATGAGTCCACTAATATGAGCCATATCCATCATCAGAAAAGCACCTACAGCATCAGCAATCTTCATGACATAGAACAAACAATTAGATGCTGCACTTGGCGACCGACAAAGTACATAGCAAAGAAATCATCAAATGACAGTTGTTTGGTTAAGCCTAAAAAGCTTACTTATAAGTAAATAAGTAATAAAATAAATAACACTTGAGAGCTGGGAAAAGCAAGTTACTTATTTTGACACTAGAGTAAGAGTTACTTAATTTTTTTATAAAATCCTTAAAAGTAAAATAAAGTTTATTCATTTTTTAAATATTTCATTAGCCAAANTAAAAAGCTTACTTATAAGTAAATAAGTAATAAAATAAATAACACTTGAGAGCTGGGAAAAGCAAGTTACTTATTTTGACACTAGAGTAAGAGTTACTTAATTTTTTTATAAAATCCTTAAAAGTAAAATAAAGTTTATTCATTTTTTAAATATTTCATTAGCCAAACATGCTCTTTAATTGTACCTTTCTCATGCGAGGATAGTCAAAATCTCGAGGATAAGCGCTAGCACCAGCAATAATAAGTTTTGGTCGGAAGAGAGAGGCCGTTTTCTCAAGCATGTCGTAGTCAACAAGGCCTGTATAAAAATCTGGAATTAACTGATAGTTATAGTTGATTTACAAAATCAAACTACTCTGCAATGTGTTTCAGAACAAAAATGCAAGACCTGTAGATTCATCAAGCCGATAGGGCATGGATTCAAAATAAATAGATGTGCCAGATACCCGTCTCTTGGGAGTCATGAACCCATGGGATAAATGTCCTCCGTGAGGCAAATCCAATCCCTAAAATTAATGCAAAATCTATGTAGTAAATTTATACACAGGAAAATCAATATATTGATTCAAATGCCAGAAAAAGAAGACAACTTACCATAATGCGGTCATGAGGATTAAGAATTGCAGTGTAAACCTCGAAATTAGCTGGAGAACCAGATAGTGGGTGAACATTCACACCCCATTTCATTCCATCCAAACTAAATGCTGCCAAAGCCCTCTGTTGACATAGAACCACAAGTTCGTCAATGTACACATTGCCACCATGGTACCTGAATCAATAATAATTTCATGAATGACAAGATTCTTGAATTATGTCAAGTGCTTATTTCTACATCTCTTCCTCCCTATACATTTATAGGGTTTACCTTCTGTCAGGTAATCCTTCAATGTTTGTGAGGCAAGAGCCAACTGCTTCCATTACTGCTCGAGACGTAAAATTCTCTGAAGCAATAAGTTCTAGGCTTCTAAATTGACGATTCTTCTCTTTGTCAATAATGGCACGAACTTCAGGATCAGCTTCACTTACGCCATAGTCAGCACCTAATTAATTCAATTCACAGCAGTGAATTGCTCCCGCAACTACCACCCCATACTGATTGCATGAATAAAGAATTTGAATTTACTGTCAATCAGAGTACTCCCATGTATAAAAAGATGATAAAGGAATAAAAATAGGCTTCCATGACCAAGTTTGTTTATGACATTCGTAGAATCCATACTAGCAATCTTCCTCAACCAGTGACTACGTAAAGGTGATTATGTATGAATCAAGAACCATTTACTAGCTAGTTTCAACACACTCCAAAGAAAGAAAAGGATAAATGATGACGTGCAGTAGGTCAGAAAAGAATAAATTTCAATTGAAACAGAGCTGAGGACTCCAGAATACAGCTTTTGTTCGAGGAGTTACTCTATCTGGAAACTCAGAAGGAAACTACACACACATTGGTTTAAAATAATTTAAACATTATGTAGGTATTTTTGTTCAATTATAGCGCTCTAACAAGTTCCCTCTGTAGCACAGACACTTCAATTAGGGTAGCGTGTCCGTATCTGACACGTCAATACCGACATTTCTCAAACACTTTACTGTAATCATTTTTCTTTTTATATAAGAAATATTATATATTGTTAATTCAAAGTTATTAACAAGTAACAAATAAGTACTCATATTTAAAATATTTCAATGAGAAAAATTAATGACAAGTATAAAACTAAATTTATACTATATAAATGAATAAGTTTTAGGAATTTAATCAACATGTCGCGTCTGTACTTTTTTTAAAAATCGCATGTCGGCGTATCCGACACTTATCGTGTCGACACACATGTCCATGTCGATGCATCACAGCATATTCCCACTCATTAAAATAGCTAACTTTAACTCGTCAATCAGAAAAGATCATCTTCGTCTTGTCATGAGAAAGTAGAATCATCAAATATTTAGCACTTCAGCAACTTTAACCTTGGCGAGCCACACGGGCCGGCCCAAGCTCGGGCCAAGTCCGGGAATTTGGGCTTGGCCCGATTCTACCGTGCCCCGAAGCCGGGCAGGCTCGAGCTTCTTTCAGGCTGCCCGAGCCAGCGGGCTCGTTTGACATCGTAAATTTACTACAGCAAATGCAAATTGATGAGTACCTTCAATTTCAGGCACGAGAACAGACACGGAAGTGGGTGGCCTCCCCGAGACTAAGCTCCCTTCAAGCTTAGATGATCTACAGGGCTTAACTGAACGCGACTTGACATGATTTGAGCAGTCATTAATACCAATCCCTTTAGTAAAAGAAACCGATCCCTTGCTCCAAACAGGCTGTTGAATAGAACCCATAACTGCAGCTCCACTACAAGCTTGCATTCTGTCTCTCCCTCAGGTAAAATTCTCTCAAATTTCCTCTATTAAACAGAAGAACCAAAAGATGGAATTGAACTTACAAAATTGATATTTTCTGATTACAAAGAACCATCCCTGCAAAACCAGAAATAAAGAAGCCCCACAAGAAGAAAAAGCAGAGTACAGAGATAAACAAAAAAATTGATATTTTCTGATTATCCTTGTAAATTTATTAAGATAAATTACAAAGAAGCAAAGGTAACACTGCAAAGTGAAATACAGAATTTCCTGAATTCCTCCTGTCTTTTCTGGGTATTGAGATTTTTCTTATTTACTAAAGAATCGACTGATGCTCTCTGTATATATGAGATGAGCGGCGTTAGACCGAAAACCTAGCAGAGAAAAAGCACGCGCCGCTCGATAATTCATAGAGAATAAAAATCCACTTTTGTTATAAACTATGAAATAATGATGTCTATTTGATAAATAAATCATATTTAGTCTATTCTATCACGATTATCATGATATCAATACGAAGAAAGTCGTCAAAAATATATAAAAGATTCGAGATCAACAATGCAGAAATTCACATGATCTGAAAATCCTGCACAACTGTGATCAAAACATTGATAACATTCTGTGGTTCGATCGTCAATAAACATTGATAACATTCTGTGGTTCGATCGTCAATAAATTTGTACTGGAGGTTATGATTAAAATTCAACGGTCTACTCATAAAAAATCAGTACCAACGGTAGTCAAATATAATATTCTACAATAATATAACACTACGAATGACTTGATGCTATAATATTACTTATATAAGTTCATCATCTACCGTTTGTTTAATCGATATGACACTTTATTTACACTCATCTCCATAAAAATCACATGTTCATGAGTTAACCAGTAATTTCGAGGGAAAATCTTGTGGGGAGACATGCTTGAGGAAGACATACACCCACTGACCAGAAATATACGGCGCCAGTATAAACAATTTTGAATTACTCACTAACAAGTTAGTCAAAAAGAAAAAAGAGCTGGAAATTTGGCGGGTATTTTATAATGAGCAGTCATCCACGTGTCAAAATCTCTTTAACCCTCAGCTTTTGTCCCTTCGACTTAGCAGAAGCCGGATGAATTCTCATTTATTTTTTTTTCTATCATTGGTCCAGTTTCACGTCAAATGAATGAGACATGTGGGGTCCAGTTGGCAAATTCAACGTTGAGGACTATGTCCTAAATACGTGTATTTGAAACAAAACCTGTTGTTTTTAGGATTAGCAATGGAACCTTTGTGATTTGATTTGATTAACAATGGATCATTTTGTACGTGAAAAATAGCGAAATTCAAAGTTTTGAAATTTAATTGCAACTTTTCAATAGTTGGTTTGGACTACAAAATGATGATTAAAGATTTTAAGGGTTTAACTGGATGCAATTAAAAGTTGAAGGATTAAAATAAAGCAGGAAAAAGACTTAAAAGATTCAAGAATCAAATTCGGGAACTAAAATGAACAAAGGCTGAAAGATTGAACACGTTTGCAAGAGAAGAGCTCCGCACGCGGGGGAAGGAAATCGGCGCCCCCGCTTCGGCTTCTCTCTAATTTAACCAAAAGCCAACTAGTCTAATGGCGCAGGTTCGGTGATTATGCTGACACGGCCGCTCAGTGAAACCTGGGGATCTGAAGCTGCAAATTCCTTTTTTTTTTAATAGAATTCTTTTTAGTCAATTTTGGTCGCGATTTTCAACTTACACCATTATTCATCAATTAAAGAGGGGCAAATTCATTGATCTAGTAAGAAAATTAAAGGCAATTTCAAGAATTCAATCCTTCGGAGTTTCAACCTTTATTTTGGAGAAACAAGAAGATTTGGAGATTAATTCAAGACACCGTTGAAGAGATTCAAGAGATCAAGATTTATCTTCATCAATTTATAATCCGAGTTATGTTCTTCCAATTAAATATGATTTCTCGTGTTTAATTAATAAGACATTGATGAACCCTTATTGTTATGATGTTTTAATATAAATTCGATTTTAATATAAATTCGATAATCTGGCGTCCCAATATGTGTTTATTCTTGAATGATTGTTATATGATTTAATGATTTTTCAATTATTTAATCACTAATTGGATTGATTATGAATTTTAGTGATTTCGAGAGAAACAATATGATAGGAAGCACTTTATAACAGCCATTGTAAAATTCGATAAAAGATAAAGATATACCACTATACTTTGCATGAATTTGTATAGATGTTCTAATATTTTTAATGCATGTTTTCATGTTTGCATATTTCATAGAGATATAAGAAATTCACATGAGATATAATCAAATGATATCGAAAGATGTCTTTAATTAACTTAGAACACTGATCAACAAGAATGTGGACATATTGTCATATTATTTAATTGTATTAAAACATTTTAATATGGGGGATTCAATTCTTAGTAACATATAATCAAAATTTACAACAGCTAGATAATTTGTTCATTAGAATTATTAGTATAATTAATTAATTAGTATAAACTCTTCAAATAGTGGCTATTCGATTAGAATTACAATTAATTGATCTTAGATTGAATACATAGTCCTCATAAGAATGATATCCTACTTATCACTATATCACTTGTACACTTGCGGAAAATCAAACGATAGTAGACTATTCATAATTACTTCCCCCCATACTGCATGCCTATGGTGAATCCGGCCTTTTCAGGTTCGTCCGTGAAAGAAATGAACCCCTTAGCCACGCCGAGTAAATTATCCGCTGAAGAAGCCAATTTCAGTGCCCTACATCAGAACTCGTTTAATATTCCGAGCCATAAGAGCGAGACTGTCCAGATGGTCCAAGGTTGCATGCAAGGACAGTGAATTACAAGGTTGCGCTGCAAGTAGTCCGAGTGGAAGACTGCTAGATAGCGGGGCGAGTAGCACAATTGAAGAGCAAAATGCTCGTCCACTTTTTTCTGCATCTCGTGCTATTGACATCCCGGATTCTGGTCCTCAGCCTCCTGAGCCCGAGTACCCTGCATGTGCTATAAAGTTTTGCCTCACAATGCCAGGTCTAAGACTGAATCTGCTGCTCGAATTTTTCGTATAAATTATACAGGAAGAGAGAAAAAAGCAGGATTCGATATAGCCAGTGGATAAGCAGTTGCAAAAACGTATCTTTAATTCTACAACTGAAATTCTATCCGATAATTGTTGCATGTTCTGTGGATAATGTTGGAATTATTGCATCAGATCAATTTTACTCAATATAATTGCTTTAGATAATGTATCCATACATTTATAGTTGCATTTGGAAAAGGGTAATTATATTCATACCTAGATATGTCAATCTGGCTCGACGGCCTATGACTCTTTCCGGAAAGAGATCAAGGCTCAGCTCGTGGCTTGGTGAGACTGAGCCAGGCTTGGACTGAGCCTTATTTTTGGGTGTTGGCCCCAACCTGAGCCAGACCATGTGGAAATGGCTCGAGTCTATATAGCTGCTAAAATAATTGAAAAATCTTATCAACGGGATTTTTTCTATTATGTGATTTTCAAACTTATTTGTTTAAAAAAAAAAAATTGTACACGAAATATTTTATTCGTGAACAATTTTAACTTCATCTACATTGATTGTAGTCGGTCTCAAGCTCAAAAAAAGGAGGATTGCAACTTTTATCTAATCTACAATTACTATAAATTGTATAAAAATTATATTGTTAAAAGATTTAGAATTTCATGAATTGCGAAAAATAAAAATTGATCGAGTCGGCTCGATATGCCTGAGCCAAAAGCTTGAGCTTTGGCTCAGCTCGGGCAAAAAATGCCCGAGCTACGATCTTCGGCTCGAATTGACTCGTTTATATCTCTATTCACACTACAATTTTTATTTTTTGCACCACATTTTAATTGTACTTAGCTATGTTTGAGCTCCATTATAATTAAATTTTTGAGAAAAAAATGAATTTTCTAATAGTAATTTTTTAAAGAATGTGTGATTAGAAAATAAAGAAAAATTTTGAGTTTTCGTATAATATTATTTTATTGAAAAATGAACGGTTGAAAGAAGAGAGAAAAAAAAGCTTTTTCAAATTAATGGAGCCCAAACAAGAGCTTGAAGTTTTTAATTTTTGCTCATTATTATACTCTTAACGATTTTCTATATTATTCTTATCCTCAAAATTTTTATTAGTTAACATATTTTGTATTTGATAACAGTTTTATATCTAAAAGTCCGTTGAAATGACATCAAATAACAAAATTTTTTGTTAGAATTTTGAAAAATAGATAAAAAGTGCGAAGAAAAGTTCCTTTATTTTAAAGCGTGAAAACAAAATATTTTAATATAAATAATCATAAAGAATGAGACGTCCTTATTAATGAAAGGTTGATGATAAAAATTCGATGAAAAAAGTTAAAAGAAATAATTGCTACAATGAACAAAATATTGATACACCTAACTACAATTAAAATGTGATGTATCAAATAAAAATTGTGATGAAAATAACGACCCTATGAGAAATTGCATCTAAAATTAGTTAATAAATTACTAAAATATCCTGGGTCTTTTTTTTTTCTTTGTACCTGTCCAGGACGACCCCTCCACCTGCTTCTGTCTTTTCTTTAAGATTTTCGAGTTCTACTTCATTGTAACAATTGTTTTTTTTTACAACAATCAATGAAATATGATAGATAGTTGAATGTCAGGTGCCTAGTAATTACTAGGTGTTACATATGCATATCAAATCTAGTTAATAATCTAAAATGTTGTAATATTTTCTATTTCAAGGGAGAAAAACCAACGGAGACATGTTTGGCTAAGCTTAAATTAAGTAATTTTTCGTTCCCAAACCTATTTAGATAAGTTAATTGATGGGAGTTCAGTAAATTATTCAAAGTTCAGGCAAACATGCACAAGCGGCTATATCACAGTTCAGCCAAGAGTTGTATGTAACATTTTTTCTCGGGGAATGATATTTGTACAAAGGGGGCAACCAGGTTGTCACCCCCCTATGTAAGTGTAGCATAGCTTTTTTTCTTAGACGTAAGTGTCCTACAAATCTCTAAGGTACATTTGGCTTGCTATTTTCAGTTTTGCAAAATATCCAAATTTTGTTTTATTTTGTATTTTCAAAAATGTATTTTTGAAAATAAGATTAAATTTATGAATTATCATAGTGTACATCTTTGTTGACATTATGTGAGAATTCAAAAAGTATTGGACAGAAAAATGTATTTTTTTTTTAAATTGTCCAATCATGTGTCAACACTTGACACAATGTCAAAAATGATGTCAAATAAGATGTACATGTATCATGATTGTAAACTTATAACATAAAATAAAAAATGCTTTTTTTTACATTTTGAATGTTTTCACTGAACACTTGAAATATGAGAAATAAGTATTTAAATAAAATTTTATTTACGTAAGATTCTAAAAATTCTTTAAAAAATTAGAAAATAAAAATATGATAAATTTTAAAAAGTTAAAAATAATAATCTAAAAATATTAATTTGTTTTAAATTTGAAAAAAAAAATAGAAAATAAAAAATAAAAATCGTTTAAACTCTTAGCTGCTTTTTGGTTACGATTAAATTAATTTTTTTGTAGATTTTTATATAAGTATGAAATGTGTAATTAAAAAGTTGTGTAACCTATAAAATATGCAGTTAAAATTAATCGTTGACTTTGATTTAAATTAAAATTTAGAGATTTTAATCGATACCAAATAGGAGTTTGATAATCACTTACATAAAAATTCTAAAAAATTAAAATTCTGAATAATAACTTCAAAATTTCTTGAAAAATAAAAAACAAAAATAGTTCAAGCCCTCAATAATTATTAAATAAAGAAATTAAAAAGAAAAAAAAAACCTTATTTAAATGAACACACAACATTTCTCAATCAACGTTATTAATTTTCATTTTTTGTATTTAGCCACATCAATTTATTATTTTTGTTTTACTTTGGTGTACGGAAATTTTGTAAGATTTATCATTTTTAAAGTGTATATATTACTTTATAATACATTAATATAAAAATGTTCATCATATTTTATAGAATAAAATGTCGTACAACAATTTTTTAAAATTTCACGAATGTTTTTTCTAGTTTTCCGTTTTGAGTAACAATTTTTCAAAATGACAAACCAAACATATTTTTAACAATTTTAAAATAGACTTTCAAAACTGCAAATCAAAAATGAACTCAAAATTGAAAACTGAAACACAAATCAAACGGATGCTAAGCTTTTCATTCACATAGATTATAAAAAATCTTTAATATCGGGCGACACAAAATATCAACCCCTTTCTTGTTTATATAAGCAAGCACTTCACAAGCCGCCTCAATTCATTTCTTGGTAAATTTTACAAAAGCATGCTCACAAGAAAATTGCACAACACACTAGAAAAGGAACTCATTTTTGAAAGCTACTGAAATCGTATTGTTGGCTGCCTAAGAAGTCATCCCCGCCTGTTGATGTAGATGTAGCCCCGGATTTACCAAGTCCAGATCCACTACCCATGGCTCGACCCATGTAAATTGAAGTTATAGGTCCTTTGTCCTTGCCTTCTGATTCATCACTCAACCCACCGACAATGCCAACATCTGCTAAGTTAATCTTCTTGGCTGCAAGTACGCGGTATAGTACAGAAATCACAAACTTGTGGGGATATTTATATTGTGGTGGTGTAAATTCCAAACTTTACATGTACTGTACTGCAAAAGTACGAGCTTAAAGAAAAGAAAGATGTTACAAGTACAAGAACGAAAAAATCCAGGAAAGACACAAACATGTGGGCACACTTTTTTTAATAATATTTAAATCACGTGGAACCCACATCCATGTGACTCTCCTGTAAAACTTCTGGCATGAATAGTTCTGTACATTCAGCATTTTTGTAAAAAGTTTGCTTATAAGTATATAATGAAGTTCTAAAAAAACTAACCAAGTTATTGGTGAAACTTAGATACTAGTAAATTGTAAAAATTACTTCGGAAAAAGTGAAAAATAAAATTTCACTGAAGAGTAAGGAAAATATAAGTTATCCAACCATTTTTGGAGACAAGTTACTAAAAAGTAACCCTACTTTTTTAAGCTTAGCCAAACATGAGTAAAGAAAAGCATAGTGTTGATATAAATGTGCAGGTCATTAGTAACTGCTTCAACGAATAAAATTCTTAAAAGACAGCATGGAAAACTTACGCGCAGATATATTTAGATCAATTATTCCACGGCTCAAAGAATCAGCCCATATTCCAGATTTTACTTGAAATGGATCCTTCTTGGGCAGAGGCTTGGTTTCAACTGAAGTTCCATTCCCATTTACATTGCTTCCATCATTCGAAGAGTGTTCGGTAGATGCTGTTGATATAGGTCCTGTATGGGAAGTGAATGAGCCAAATGGGTCGGAATTATCAAAATTGTTCAGTGGTACAGTGGCGAATGGGTCAACTATATTAGTAGTTGCATCAGATTTTGAAGCGTTATTGTCAGGCTGAGGGGCTGGATCAGGCGCAGCAAAGAAATCGAATGTTGAAGAAACAGCAGGAGAAGGGGCAGGCTGGGAAGCAAATAGATCAATGTTGCCCTGTACAAATCGGAAAAATATGGAAAATTAGCAAGATCAAATTAAGTAATTGAAAGAGTGAAACAGACTCAGCAAATTTGGGGCCTGTTTAATGAAGATTTTTTCAAATAGATTTTGTGAAAAGCTGTATGTTTGGCTAACATCGTTAAAAAATAGGAAAAAAATTATGAGTCCACGAGCAAAATTATTTTATTAAGAGAATGTGTGGTTGAAAATGAGTTTGGGGAATATAAATATCAAAGAATATGCACCAAACAGGTGCTCAAGTACTCTAGCTAAGCATTCAAATTATAGTTCAGTCACCCAATTGAACTAAGCCCCTATTTGGTGCACATTATTTCAATAAAAAAAAAGAGTTTTGAATAATTTTTTCAAGGGAATGTGTGGTTAGAAAATAGGGGAAAATTTTGGGTCAATGTGCAGAATATTTTATTGTATGAATATGTGGTTGAAAATGATCGAGTAGCAAAAAGAGTTTTAAAACAATGGGCACCAAACAGGGGCTAAATTGAAATACAGCTACCTGATTGATTGACACTAGTGTAGTGTAGTTACTGTGATGGCAAACAATCATCTGATAAAAAGCAATAAACATTTTCCTAGGACCCACAACCCTATATTTTCTAGCCAATGCTACTTAGGTTCTGATTAGAACATTTGGGACAGCTTCCATCCTCTCACCATTTACAAACCTGATTTAAATGCAAATCTTTCTTAGGATGTGTTTGATTAATATTATTGAGGAAAGATTGTATTTTAAATAGTGATATAATCGGAAATATGTGGTTAAAAAGTAAGGAAAAGTTATTGATGTGATGAAAAATATTATTTTATTGAAAAATGTGTGGTTGAAAATGAGTTTTGAAAGAATGTATTTTGAAATAATGTGTGTCAAACATAGGCTTAATTCAGAGAAACTTTCACATTAGATAGCCACCTCCATACCATGTCTTCTAAGTTTCAGTGCTTGTAGCAAGCACATTTCATTGGCCTAGAATGACCTCAAGTGATACCAGTATACCCTAACAAATAAATGTA
Organism: Fraxinus quadrangulata; assembly: GCA_903798255.1. Taxonomy (NCBI): domain Eukaryota; kingdom Viridiplantae; phylum Streptophyta; class Magnoliopsida; order Lamiales; family Oleaceae; genus Fraxinus; species Fraxinus quadrangulata. Next base: position 23,231 of record CAIGRB010012046.1, read on the forward strand.
AATTAAATAACCATTTGGGTAAGAAGGGATGAGAGGTTAAAAAGAACCTAGAAGAAACATATCGTACACCTCCCCCCAAACAAAATGAAAGGGAGGGAGGGAGGGAGGAAGTAAGGGAGGGAAAACAATAAAAATAATAATGAGAAAGAAAAAAAAAGGTTCATAGAAATATTTAACCAGTGACAAGATTACAAAATCCTAGTATGGGACGGGCATATAAAATGCACAAGTTCTTATTGAAGGGTTTTCAACCCAAATCACACATGAACAAAAATATTAAGAGTTACATACAGTTGTTTCTTGTTGAAAAGAAATCTCAAAATATCACTAGGACGGGATATACCAATCTGCATGTGCACAAATGATGTGTGCAATTAAAACATAATCTCGAATCACGTATTACATGGTAGTTTCATCATCATAACTTTTGAATCTCAGATCAAATTAAGCAGAGGCCTAACTCATTTTTGGCTGCTGGTGGAGAACTCACCTGAGGCTCAGGGGCTATTCCTGCTTCCGATTGGGGAGTTGCTGATACAAAATCAGCATCAGCAAATAAATCGGCCTCTGTCGTATCATTGTTCAAATCAGACTTAGCCATTGGAATGGGTATTGGTGAATCCAAAAGATCACCGATCAAATCTTGCCCAAAAAGATCTGCTTGGTTACTTCCAGCAGAAGTCTCTGTACATCAAAAATTTCAAGGAAAATTAAGTTTCAAACCATTTATAAAAAATATTTGGCTAGTTTCAATTGTTTACAAGATCACAACGCTAGGACCTAGTTACTATAGCATCTCTTGCAGAAAACTCATCATGGAATTGGAGAGTTTTTTCTTTTCTTTGTTGAATACCTGGGTCAGTACCAAACGCGAGTCTTTCTGAATGTTTTAAAAATGACAATACAAGTAAAGAGTTCTTACTAGCACTAGAAGTCCCACGTGGATCAAAATCATCATAATCATTCGACGTTACACTTGAGCTTTGTGAAGCAGCTGCAGCATATTTATCAGACTTGCTAATCTTTGTTGATGTTTTTGAAGCACCAGAAGCTACAGAGTCTTGATCCTTGCTGCAAAAGATTCTCAAAATTAAGAGGGGGCTAAGCAGTGCACACAAATAGCCTAAACATCCACTTGTCAATCACAGATGTACTTATGCAAGTTGATCAAGGCTCTAAAAAGAAAACGGCTAAATTACGGATTAATCCCCCAGTCCCAGAATATAAAATTAAACACACACCCATCAGTACTTATTGGTCCCCGAGCATAGATGAGAAAAAGAAAATAAGCTGAGAAAATTCCAAAAATACTTTTTCAATTAGCAAAAAGCAGAAAATAAACGGAAAGTTTTTGAACGACAAAAAGGATATCACCTACACATGCACCAACAAACTAGTCATAGTAGTTAGAATGTTAAAAAGAAAAAGTATTAACCATACTGCATCTTAATGGAGGTCAAAATGCAGACCTGCCATAGCGAGAAGGCTCTTTCTTTGATTTAGTAGTCTTCTCAAATTTATCTTCACCGTATTTATCCTTCTCATTGTACCTATCCTGATATGTATCATCTTTAGTGTTGCCAAAACCTCCATATTGATCACTACTCTTCCAGCTACTGCTACTAAATGACGCTGTACCTGACTTGTATGTTATTCCGGATGATGAAAGTCCAAAGTACCTAAAAATTGATGGTATAGTTCATAAGCACACATTTAGTGCAACAACAAAATCTAGAGTCTTAAAAGCAATCAAAAATGATTTTAGATCCAAAAAATGCATGAACTAACTTTTCACAATTGGCAGAAGCTTTGTTTCTAACTTCTTGTATTTTGTCTTGGTAATTTAAGAGAGCCGCAATAGTTTCTGCCTTTTTTCTCACACTAATTCCAAGATCCTTTCCACTTGGCTCGACATACTCGAAACTTGCAAGAGACTGGATAAATAGAAGGAAGAACAGGCAGAAAACAGTAAGAATTAAAATAAAGTACAACTAAAGTCTTTCACAATATAAAAAATAAATAAAAAGAAATTTGGCAGAAATCAGACACATACAGAGATCTGAAAAGTGTGCTCTATTATGTCATCGACTGAACGTTCAGATCCATGTGCTACCAGATACTCTATAACAGCCAGTGCCTATAGATAGAAGTTGTTTAGTGTCAACAAAAAAATCGAAAATTCCGTTTTAACTGTTCAACTACCAGAATACAGTAGATACACAGTAGCAAAGCAATCCATTCGCTACCTTGTAGACATAACGCCAATTCTTGCCAGTTTCAGTCAATCTTGTCCAGAGAACATTCATAACCATCTGGCATTCAGTGCTGCATATATCTTAACATATGAGCTATGAGACAGCAAAGCATTTCATCTTATTCATAAAGAAGTAGCAAGGAAGAAAATGAATGCTTCATAAAAACTGCAAGCATATCAAACAAGGAATTAAACATTACAATTTTTTTGTGGCCTGTGCTATCTCCGCCAATGCAGTACCATGAGGACCCCAAGGTTCATCATCCGTTGCATCCAAAACCTTATTCAGTTAGAAAACTTTATCAATGCATATCCATGTAGAACATCCCTAGAAGGACGAATTGAACGGACACAGATATATACCGGTTTAAAATAATTTAATAATTTCACGAAGACAGATCCCAGGATAAGGAATGAGTGTAGACAGTTTGCTAACATTTACTACTTGATACTTCAACTTTCCACAGAAAAAAATATTGTACCGAACAATCAAATCATGTTTACAAGAGAACAACATATGCAATGCATAAAATTTCGACCAGGCATTTAATTGGTTTTCTCTAATTAAATGACTGTAAACCGTTGTGTCTTCTTTATTTATTTCGTATAATTACATCTTTGCAGGCCACAATCTCCATTTCTGAAAAGTTCATAGCACTCTCTCAGGCAAACACAATTACTATTTACTCCTGTAACACCAACTTCTATTTATTGCAGCCATGGGTAAGTTAGGAGAGGGAGGGGGATGAAGTTAATGTGTCAGTTTAATGCCTTGGAACATTGGAGAAATTATCAATTGACAAGAAAATTTCTTTGGAGTGGTCTTTCTCTGGCACTGTTGAGAACGCAGTGGCAGTTTTCAGATAAAGAATACCTTGAATCAGTTCTAAAATGTAGCTTCAGTGAATTGGATGAATGCTAGAACTTCACCTTTTAAGAAACCAAAGGATTTTTAAGATAAAAAGAAAATTATAAAAATCTTCAATTATTATTTCGCTAGGCGGTATCCCAATATGAAGCCAAGAGGGAACAAATTTACGTGCTGATTTAATCTGACTGGTAAAATAATTAACAGCTCAACAATAGAACTCTACAATGCCTCTTTTGCGAATAGAATCTCTCTTTACCCCTAAAAAGCTAAAAGAAAAATAAAATCTATTGAGCTGCAAACAATATGTTCTCAACGTGTAATCTACTGGCTTCAATAACTGAACCTGCAAATTCATGCTATTACTGATTCTCAACAGATATATTCAGAAATTATATATCATGAGACATTCAACATTTAATTGGTTTTCTCTAAATAAGTGCCCGTTACCCGTTGTGTCTTTATTTATTTTGTATGATTGCATGTTTACAGGTATCAATCGCTATTTCTGAAGAATTCATCGCACTCTCTCAGCAAAATGAAATTGCTCTTGTAACACCCAACTTTTTTACTTTCAGCCACAGCAGGTTAGGAGACGGGGGAATGAAGTTAACTTGTCTGTTATATAATGCCTTGGAAGTTAGAACATAGGAGAAATGATCAATGGCAAGAAAGATTCAGCGAAGCAGTCGTTCCCGGAATTGTAGGGCAAGCAGTGGCAGCTTTCAGATAAAGAACACCTAGAATCAGTTCTAAAATGTAGCTTTAATAAATTGGATAAATCCTATAATTTCTTCACCTTATTTAGATGCCAAAGGATTTATAAGATTATCTTGAATTACTATTTTGCTAGGCAGTATACTATCCCAGTATGCTGTCAAGAGGGAAGAATTTTATGTGCTGATTTAATTTTCAGGTAAAGTAATTAATAATGCAACAATAAAATTCTACCATACGGCTTTTACAAATAGAATCCACTCTACTCCTAAAATGTAAAAAGAAAAATAAAATCTACAGAGCTGCAAACAATATATTCGTGTAAGGTACAATTTTCAATAACTTAACCTGCAAATTTATACTATTACCAGTTCTCAACAGATATATTCAGAAATTACACATGTTCAGAAGATTAATGCTACTCAAACGGGGCTGGGGACAGGGGATTTAAACAGGGGCTGAGGTGCATCATTTGAATTACAATTGAGAAATACAACTTTCGTCAAACCAAATATAATTTATTCTGTTCTATTATTTACCTTCTGTTCGATCTCGGGAACCTTCAACACCTTCAAATTCACCTCCCTCTTTCTGCACAAAACCCAATCACCCACAGACGTAGACATATTATATTACTTAATCCTGAGCTTATTAGATCTGAAAAAAAAAAAAAAATACACTTACATTTCCCGAACAGTTTGATCGAACGCCTTCATGAAATCCATCCTGGACCAGCCAAAACAAAAATTATCGAGAGAGAGTTCAAAATACGTTAATTGAAATGGAGAAATTCGAAAGCGAAAAATCCGAAATAAGCGAGTGATTAATCAGATAAATGATATTTTTCGTTTAAAAAATAGAATCACAATAGGGGGACAGAATTTTTGTCTATTTTAATTCATAGGGGTTCCACGTGTCCCATGACGTGTAAGAGTGTCAAAAAAAATAAAAAACCTATTTCTCTACATCTACATTAAGTTTGACATTATGAATGACATTCTGTAATAAAAAAACATAAACATCCTTCTTTTATTCTTTTACTAACGGAAGGTTTTTTATTCCTAATATAGGATCATTTTGATTTATTTCTCTCAATAAATGAAAAAGTCAATTATGTTCGTTTTTATTAATATATTTTTTGTCAAAACAATCGTTTAATGTTCTAATTTTATTTTCTAATTTATTAATTTGTCTATTAATTTTGACTATATTTTCTGTCCAATATAAATGTACAGATATATTTCTACTATTTTTCAGAAAATAATCAAGCACGGTATAAAATGATTTAACTT
>CAIGRB010012048.1:0-18867 GCA_903798255.1 Fraxinus quadrangulata
GATCAAGGACTAAAGTGCAAAATTTGAAATACTTGGGAAACAATACTTTTGTGTTCAAATATGTCATTTTTGGGTAGAAAATATATTTCGGGTTTACAAGAAATTTGGTTGAGTTTCGAGCTAGAAGGAAACAATATTTCATATCCAATGTATAACAAGAGTTGTAGATGTCATAAAATGTGTGGTTGAAGATTAGTTTTAAGAAACGGAGGCCAAACATATGTAGCAGTTACAAATCTTTTAGTAAAGTGGGAAAGAATAGTCGTCTATGTTATGTAGGCACGTTAGGAAAATTTTTAAACCATCCTAATCCGAGGGTTTTGACTTTTAAACTTCAGTACAATAAATTTGGGTATGTTAAGATTTTTCTGAAATTTTCCCATGATTTATTAAGTTTGTTTTTGATATTTAAAAATTTGTCGAACATAGTAGCACAAATCTCAGATTTGAAAGTGTTATATACAAGCACTTTCTTATTTCTAGTGTTTCATTTTGCTGTCTAGACCTTAATTGGTCATGTACATGTTCAACATGTAAGAAACTTACCCTTCATTTGGTTTAGTTAAAAAAATTGATAAAAATTTAAGTCAAAGTCAAGTCATTTTTCAGTATAATCTCTTTATGACACGACTCAATAGATGAACTACAGTGATTTTTTATTTTTTTATTTTTAACTTTAGTGCTTTGTTTATAGCTCTGGCAGGCATAATGCTTGAAGATTGCATTTTTTTTGTCAAACATGCTTTATATGATATTTCATGGGTTATGGTCGTTTTGTAGAAATTAAAGTCTATATTTTTATTAAAATCAAAGTCAAAAATTAATTTTAACTAAATATTTTATGAGATTCACAAATTTTCAACCAAACATTTTATTAACTTTTATCAAAATCTCATTTAATCCTCACCAAATAGAAATATAGTTTCTTAACGTAAGGTTATGTGTTAATTGTTGTCGCATGTGGTTTAAATTTTATTATATCTTAAATCTCAATGCAGTCCAACACACAAACAATTTTTGTCACACTTACATCATTATTTTACATCTTCGTTTACGCTCCATGATGAGGTATACAATTTTGCTATTAAATTAAACAACATTTAAAACAATAAATGACATCAACTTTTACATATCATGAAATGTAATTCATAATGTACAAAAATTATTTACAAGTAGCTTAATTTGTACACGACATACTTCTTTAACTTGGAATTAAAAATATATGATCCCTCGGGAAAAGAATAAAAACATTAGACTTTTAAATTTAGTTAGCCCTTATTTGACAATCATTATTTTCATACGTCTTTTAACATATTTATTTTTAATCATACATTAACATAGAAACTGTTTGAGAGAAATTTCATTGTCGTTCTTAGAAAAATTCTGCCGTTGCACAGTTACTAACTCCACAATTCAAATCTGACACGCCCAGATTGCAGCTTGATTTTTATGGATCCTGCCTTCTCAATTACCCCAACACTTGACAAAATTACCCTCATATGCCGACAATAAAAAGGAAGGCTGTGGTTGGTCAGTAATTGGCAAGCCACTGTTGCCCCGAATTCACGTGAAAATGGGTAGAAACATTTATGGCCATGCAAGTGAAATGGGAAGAGATTTTTTTGTCATAATTGGTTCAATTTTCCTGCATCACTTTGACTTTTCAAAGCCTACTAATTTGACAAAGAATTGCATTACAATGAACCCCTCCCCCCCGCCACCCCTTTTCCAATCGTGTACGTGTCACCGTTTATTTTGTGTGATAATGTCCAACTCACTATCGTTGCACAATTTAATTATTCTAGTTGAAGTAGTTGCAAAAAAATATATTGTACGCATATCTTTTTCATTTTTAGGATCACCATTTTTCTAAAATTTTCAGTATCTTCAAAATAAATATTATGGAAATGCGAAATTTTCCGACCGCGATAAAACATCTTACGGAAATAACAAATATTAGGAAGGTATTCCTACTATCCCTGACAAAATTTTCTATCAATAACGTCAGGAGTGCGGATTTCACACCTAAAAAAACCCATGACTATTGGGCCATATAATCGCGAAGTCGGTCTCACTCGCTGCGCGGCATTTCAGTCGCATTCATTTCTACTGCAATTTCATCGTCCTCATTAGGTAGTTCAACTTCTGAAGCGCTTGGGTTTGTCTCAACTCTCGTAAATGCCTCGTCAACAACTCTAGCCCGTCGAAGAAAGTTGTGTACACCTATTGTTGCTATAACAACTGCTACTTGTGTTTGAAACGAGTAGCTCGGCATACGATCGAGTATTTGCCACCTTTGTTTTCATACACCGAAAGCTCTTTCGATTACATTTCTGCATGATGAATGCCTAAAGTTGAACCGCTCCCTAGCGTTTCGAAATCTTCGGACATGACCAATTGCTTCGTCCCAAAATTGTTGAAATGATATAGCATATCTGACCCTTTATACAGTGCCATGTATCCAGGTTGATGTGCGAAACAAGAGTCAACCGGATAATACTTCCTTGCAGCGGGTAAGGGAAACTGAATTTCAGGACTATAGATCGCACGATTAAGAATTCATACATCGTGTGCATTTCCAGTAGTGTCTGCAAGCATGAACGTGAAGTATAAATTGAAATTGTATGCTACAAGTACGTTTTGTGTTGGAATACATTTTCGGCCAATGAAGTTGACCTGTTCGTAGCGAGACAACACAGCTCTAACGTGAGTTCCGTCTATCGCACCGATACAATTACTGAATAACGGGTGCTTCCTCGAATCAAGGTCATGATGCTCTGCTCCTGCGTTATAGTTCGGGTGCGGTTTGATTGTATTTGCTGAAAGTGCATCGACTATTCGTAACACTTCTTTGACGTAGTAGCATACCGTTTGTAACGAATGATTAAATAATGTCTGGACCTGTCTGTACCCCTTGCCATGGGCTAATATGCACAAAAACATACCAACATGTTCGTACACGTCCACGTGCCTACTGCTCCTCAGTCCGTAATCATCATGAAGAATATGTGCAAACCGTCTCAACATTGCAGGGTACATTCAAAACTCCTGGTAGCAGAGTTGCCCAGTTCCTTGCATTTCTTCCAACATAAACATATGACCGTTCCGAGCAAAATGATATCTACGAATACATTAATGTTGTGCATGATAGTTGTTCCTCAAATCACATTCGGCTAGTCTGCAACATCATAGCCATTCCAGTATATCTGCTGCTAACTCTGTCAAGTAGCCCTCCTCTTCGACTTCATCCTCAAAATCTGACTGCGACATAAGATGGCAATCGAAGTCAAAGTCCTCCATTGCAATATTCTATGCAAAAATAGAAATGCACACGACACTAATACAGTTCCAGAGAGCAAGATTGAAACTTAAGGGGACTACCCGATCTGGAATATGTATGAAATATGTTGGAATTCTGTACGCATTAAATAGAGGACTCCAGTGGATGGCATGCTCAAGTCAAACTGACACTAAAAACTCATTAAAGTAATAAAGGACCTGTGACCAATTTCTCTTTTGACCCGTTTTTAGTCTTTTTCATGGGAAAGCCTGCCAAAATGGATCTACTCAAAATTTCTCATGGGAGTGTGGGTCCCACTCCACTTCAATAAGGTATATATGCAACATGTTAATATAGATCACAAACCCCAAATAATTTACAATATGTTAAGCAAATGACCATGCGCAAACCACCTTTTTTGGAACTGAAATGAATCCATCGTACGAGTACATCGGAGAGATTGAAACAAAGCATATACATACAAGAAATGAAACTGCGGAAACTTTCAAGGGATTTCAATTCTTCTTACCATTTTTGTGATCAGCGAAAACCCACTCAAGCCAATCCATCTTCTCATCAACATCCATCATAACTTCGAGCATGTCCCTTGTATTCTTACGCTGTATAAGCGTACACATGTAGTGAAACATCTCAGTTTTTCACTATAGTAGGCTAGTCGCTAATAGCTCCTCAAGACATGCTTTAATGTCGTTCTTAGTCGGACAGATGATATCATTGATCTTCGCGGATACTAGTTTAGCGACGCTGTTAGCACGGTCCACAGAGTACGACAATTCCCGACTTGTTAATTTCTTTTTCTTCCCCTTTCGCTTACCCGATCCGAACTTACGTTTCTCCCCGCTATGCGTGCCAGAAATGGACATACTCATGTTACCTTGCACGTCATCTGTCTCATCGCTTGACTCGCTACTCTCGTCGTCTACAGGGATAGCATCTCTGAAGTCCTCAATACCGTTGTCTTCAAACAAGTCAAACCCTGTTCTACATAGCTTCGTCGGCGTGATTGCATATTTTTCACTGTCAAACGTGTCTCGAACAACTGACGATGTTGAATGAAGATGTTACTTACATCTTTGTCCTTGTAGTTGTTGTTTTCCTACGTCAACATTACAAGATAAATAAGTACCACGACAAGCAAATTACAACTGAGAGAGAGAGAGAGAGACAAATCTTTATTTTCCTACACCACCATTCCTCATCAGCGCAAATGTGTCCGATTGATGAATTGAACTCAACCACAGTGCAATTGAGCAACTCCCTTACCCTTTGGTGGTCCTGCCTCATAGAGTCCCATTTGTTTCGCAATTGCTACTTACTCCATTTACGCCCGGATGTGGTGTTAAACAAAAATATAACTCGCTCCCACCCGTGTTTGGTGAAGCACCGACCCTGTTGATGTCCCTCTGCAATGGCTGTTTCGCAGGTGGTGATGAACATCTTTAGTACCGTAGGATTTCATCATACATTTTTTCGAGAGCCTTTGTCGTTCTTGACATGTGCAGGTGTGGACGAGCCCGCATGCAGCTGATAATCAACCTGAGACTGGAGCAGATCTATGAGTAGTTGCAAATCATACTTGACGAGCCACAACAAACCAGAGATAGCGGGGGTGGACTTCAAATGAAAATCCCCGATTGCGGGGTAAGGCGTAATGGGCGGAGTTAGAGGTCTTTGACTTGTGAAAGAATAACGAGAATCATGAAGTAAATGTCGATTATGTAACGCAGTAACTCTTAGCACAAATAAACGTCGATTACATCACTATGTGAACTCGATTTCGTGCACAACACCGACTCCTGCACAACACCAATTCACAAATCCAATTTCTACGCAACCTAGATATGGTATTTTATACATATTTCACTTCACGTTCTGTGTTCTTTTTCACCTAAGTGCATAAATTAGTCTCCCTACGTTCGTATAATCGATGAACGCCCACTACAAAATATAGGACAAATAACAAATCTGAAGCAGTTCACATCCAGTAAATATGCAGCCATATTATGAAAAATAGCACTGTCTGTAAAATTTAACATTAAATGTTAAGCAAATGTTGAAGCACTTTTCACCTGATGGGGCTCGTCGCCGTCGTCGAGGGTCATCGGTGATTTGGATGGAGGACAGGGATCGAGCCACAATCAATGTTTGGGAATGGTAGTGAGACAAAGACAAGACAACGTAGCTAACTATATATTAAAGGACTTAAAATCTTTTTGGGCTCCTCGTCGTCGCCATCGCAATCTGAAAATCGACCGGCACCGACACGTAGTGTTGATGGAAGAAAGAGGCACTGTGAAGAATGAAAATGTAGTGAGAGAAAGAGAGAGACACATATAATGGGTTGGATACACGGATAATTTTAAAGGGAAGAGAAAAGTGGAAATGATTTTACAAGAAAGATGGTGAAGGAGGAGAAGTCGGAAATGGAAGGAAGAGATGAATGAAACTGTTGATAAAATGATAAAGGCAATAGTGTAAGTTGAAATGAATTTTCACCAGTCGAGTGGTTGAGAGGTGAGGGTAAAAACGTAACTGAGGAAGAGAGAATCTATCAATTTCTTTTTTGCAGTGCTTTGTCAGAGTGGGTAGAAAATGGGTACAGGCCCTGCGGAGCAACAATCATATTCTTGATAAAAATGAAACTACAAATTTCTCTCAAACGGGTTCATAATAAAATATTTTACATGTAAATTCAAATTTTTTCTATATTTTTGAATAACTCATTTTCCTAAAAATCACTATTTACAATATTGTTTTTCTTTTTTTAAATAATGACCACCAAACAGTGGCTAAATAACAACACATCTCTTGAGGTAATTGAATATTACAATTGCACTTCTTCCTAGTAAAAAAATTGCAAAAATCGTGTTTTCACATGGGTAATTATATTTACAAAATGATTTTTATTAGTTGTATCACATTTTAATTAAATTTAAGGTCCTCAATTTTTGCTTATTATAACACGTCTCTAACTTTTTTCAATGTATTAATATTTTTAACCTTCTATTAATTAGCATTTAAAAAGCCTTATGGGAGGGTTTAAGGACATCTTATTTGCCACCATACTTAAAAAAAAATTTATATATATATAAAAGTGTAACAAAATATTTTTTTTCTTCAAACATAATTGTTAAGTTATGAAACTATTGATGAAAAAATATTTAAACAGTATTTATACTTCTTTTCTTAGCTCTTGTTTGTTGAGAATTAAAATCAAAATTTTAGTAAATTTTGATGAAATGTAGATTGGAAAGTTGTGAATTTCATGAAACATATGATTAAAATTAATTATTGATTTTGACTTAAATTAAAATATACATTTTAATATTTACCAAACAAGTTATTTCTTAAAAATATAGTTCTATAATTTTTAAAAAAGCAAGAAGCTATCTAATATCTTGTTTGATCCCCATTATTTCAAAAAGATTTTGGTATATATACATCAAGATTTATACAATAAATTACATAATATCACATTATACTCTACTATTTGTCAATTTAAAACATAACCAACATTTTCACCCAATCTTTTCCCTCTATATCATTTTCGATAATCGCTTATGTATATTTTTTAAGGACAAGTAGCAAAATTCTTTTCAAAATACATTTTTTCTTTCTTCTTTTCGACTAGATTTTTTTAATAAAATAATATTACACGTAAAATTCAAAACTTCTTTTTATTTTTAACCACACATTCTTCATCAATCCATTATTCGAAATTGTATTCTTAGACAAATAAGAGGGCTTACACATGCAAGTATTTTCGTGATTTGCTCAAAATCATTATAAATGTACAATCATGATTGACAACTTTTTTAACAATTATGAGTTGATAAGAATTTAAACCATTCATTTTAAAAATTATTTTTTAAATTGACATGAATCTTGACAACATATAAATTGTGGTCAACAAATAGCTTTGAAGATTATGAGCTTTGAACATATAAATTGAAATTCCTCCTAACCTAGCAAATGATAGCTTTGAAGAGTTGCAGAGATTTGTGAAATATGGAAAATGAAAAGTGGCGGGAGAATCAGTTGAATGAATTTCATATCTCTCAAGTTACAACAGCACCTATATACACACACACAAATGAAGCCAATTATTCACGCCTATTGTATGAATGAAGAGCTGTACAATTACATAAATATCATTAGCTAAAACATGGCTTAACGCTCCCCCTCAAGATGAGAAGTATGTGTTTAATACTCCCATCTTGCATAACAAAGAATTGAATTTAGTTCCACCAACATCTTTTGTTAATATGTCAGCAGCTGATTCTGTGAGGTCGTATACAACATTTTCACTTCACCTGCCTGAACTTTATCTCTAACCAAGTGACAATCAATCTTGATGTGTTTAGTTCTTTCATGAAATACCGGATTACTTGCTATGTGAATGGCAGACTAGTTGTCACAAAATAACAAAGCTGCCTTGGATTGTTTGACACCCAAATCATTTAATAAGTTTTTCAGCCAACTTAGTTCACACACAGCAGTTGCCATAGATCAGTATTCTGCTTTTGCAGAGGATCTTGAGACCGTATGTTGCTTTTTAGATTTTTAGGATATCAAGGAGTTACCCAAGAAGATGCAATATCTGACAATAGACCTCCTAGTGTCAGAGCAAGCTGCCCAATCCGCATCACAGTAGCCCTTGAGATGTAAATCTGGTTTGCTTCCAAAGAACAGCCCCTGTCCTAGTGTACCCTTTATGTACCTCAAAACATGATAAGCAGCTTCCATATGAGGCTGTTTTGGTGACTGTAGAAACTGACTTAGTAATTGTACAGCATAGGATAGATCAGACATTGTTATAGTTAGGTGAAGAATGCTTCCTAGTAATCTTCTGTACTCACTAACCTCCACAACACTTTCTCTTTCATCCTTGCTTAACTTCAGATTATGTGGCAAGGGATTAGCAGCTGGTTTGGCCCCTAAGTAGCCTGCATCTGATAAAACTTCTAAAGCATATGTTCTTTAACATATAGAAATCCCCTTCTCAGTTCTAGTAACTTCAAGTCCAAGAAAATACTTGAGAATTCCCAAATCTTTCAGCTTGAACTAATCATTCAATTCCTCCTTAAACTGGTTGATATATGACAAGTCATTTTCACCAATTATAATATCATCTGGTTGATATATGACAAGTCATTTTCACCAATTATAATATCATCTACATACATCAATAAGACAGTAAATGAGCAGCCATTATGTCTGCTAAACAGTGAATAATCAGCATTTGATTGTTTGAAACCTTGTGATAAAACATATGATGTAAGTTTGGTGTTTCACTGCCTTAAGGCTTTTTTAAGTCCATAGATAGATTTGTTTAATTTGCAAACCAAATATTCTCCATTATCCCCCTGCTGCTCATAACTCGGAGGCATCAACATGTACACATCATCAACCAGTTTTCCATGAAGAAAGGCATTATTTATGTCTAATTGGTGTAAGTGCCATTGCAACTGGGCTGCAACAGCCAATAGAGTTTTGACAGTTACCAATTTCGCAACTGGACAGAAAGTTTCCTCATAATCCAATCCCGGCTGTTGAGTAAACCCTTTGGCAACCAAATGGGCTTTCTTTCTTTCCTCAGTGCCATCTGAACGAAGCTTAACTTTATACACCCACCTACAAGCGACATGATTTTTATGATCTGGGAGCTTAACAATATCCCAAGTGTGATTTGAAACAAGTGCTTGGTACTCCAAATCCATAGCTTAACACCAATCAGGATACTTAGATGCTTCACCACAAGAGTGAGGCTCAAAAACAGTGGAAAGAGCCAAAACATACTATTTATGTGCAGGAGATAACTGATTGTAATTCAAATGATCTGATATAGGATATTGCTTACCTGAAGCATGACCTTTTTCCATAGATTCAGATTGGGAGATAGGTACTTGAGAGACAAGATTACAGTGATAGTCTAGGAGATAAGAAGGTCGTCTGGGAACTCTTTTGGACTTTCGAATAGGCATTTAAGGTGAGGAAGTCGGAACCATAGATGATGGAGTTTAAGAAAAACAATCAGACTAGATGAGATATGATGAGGTGATACATGAGCCTCAGGCAAACTGGAAGTTGGAGATGAATGAGGGATGTCATGATGTGAGAGCAACTGAGTTGGAAATAGGTTTGATTGGACTTTGAAGAGTCAACAAACTTGGATAATGACTGAAGAAAGGAAGGATGATGAAATGGAAATATATTCTCATGAAAAATGACATCCCTAGAATGGAAAGTGGTATTAGTATGAAGGTTATATAGTTTATAAGCCTTCATACCATAAGGATAACAAATGAATATGCAAGGTGTGGCTCTAGGATCAAATTTACTTCGATTTCACTTCAAGGTGACAGCATAGCAGAGGCAACCAAACACTTTGAGATGAGTATAAGATGGTGTAGTTTGATATAGCATTTCATAGAGGGATTTATCAGCAAGGATAGAGGAAGAGTTCTATTAATAAGGTGTATTGCAGTGATGATGCAATCACCCCAAAATTTATGTGGTAAATTGGCTTGAAATTTGAGAGCTCTAGCAATGTTTAATATGCGTTGATGTTTTCTCTCAACAATGCCGTTTTGCTGTGGAGTTTCTACACAACTAACTTGATGTAAAATGCCTTTAGAATGAAGACATGTTGTTATAAAAAACTCTACACCATTGTCAGACCTTAAAGTTTTTATGTTACTGTGAAAATGTGTTTGAATTAAGGAGTAAAAAGCTTGAAGGATAGGTCTGGTATGAGATTTATGTCTCATGAGATATGTCCAAATAACTCTACTATAGTCATCAACTATAGTGAGGAAATATTGAGATCCATTTAAAGAAGGAGTTGAATAGGGGCCCCATATATCACAATGGATGATATCAAAGGCCTTGGAAGCTTTTGTCTCACTATGTGGAAAAGGGAGCTTGTGTTGCTGAGCCAGGGGACATATAGGGCAATGTATAAGTTTATTGACTTTGATGTTAGGAACATATTTATGTAAGGTAGACAACTTTGAAGCAGGTAAATGACTTAATCGACAATGCCAAATATCGATGTGACTGCTGAGATTATCCTTGTTTAAAGAATTACAAGCACTAGCAGTAATTTTATTACAATGACGATTAAAAACTGGACTGCAACAAGAAATAACATGCTTAACATTGAAAGATTTAACAGAATTGGTAATTGACTGATGAAGTTTGATGGATTTGCTGCTGGACTAATGATCAGGAAGTTGGAAGTGGTATAATCCATTCTCAAGTTTGCCTACCCCAATCGTCCTACATGTTGAAAGATCTTGTACAAGGCAAGAATCATACATGAAAATCAGAAAACAATTGTACTTCAGAATCAAATTGCTTGCAGATATGAGGTTAAATGTAAAAGATGGCACGACAAGAACATCTTTCAAAGTCAAGTCATCGAATAAATTTACTGTGCCAACACTGGTTACAGCCAAAAGATCTCTATTTGGCAGCCTTACAGAAGCACTTGTCTTAGCTGTAATATTAGTTAAGGACTTGCTGATTGAGCAAACCATATGTTCAGATGCCCCAGTGTCTATGATCCACTCAACTCCATTTGTACCACCATTAAAACAAATATTATTACCTGAAAAAGCAGATGGTTCAGGACTTGCTGATGAAGCATGTGGTACATGCTTGAACAACTGCACTAGCAACATGTGTTTTTCCTCTAGCAAACTTGTTGCCTGGAGGATAACCAACAAGCTTGTAACACTTTGCTTTGATGTGTCCAAGCATACCACAATAGCTGCACATAGGTTCGTCTTTCCTTTGAGGCTGATTAAATGAGTTTTGTCTGTGATTGGCAATAGATCCATTCATCATTTTACTGGCAAAAGCTACTGCCTCGAAGTGTTGCTGCTTCTTAGCAGCAACATCTTTCTGTTTTTCATCTTGCAATATAAGAGCAAACACTTTATTTAATGAAGGCAGTGGATCCATCAACAACACCTGACTTCTAACAGCAGAGAATTGATCATCAAGCCCCATCAAAAACTGCATAATTTGATCCTCATGTTTGTAAGAATTGTTGTTAACGTTAGGTCTATAATTATCCAACTCTTCCCAAAGTCCTTTGAACTTGTTAAAGTAAGAACTGACTGAACCTTTCTCCTGTGAAATCGAAGAGATCTGCTTCTTCAACTCATAAATGCGTGTACCATTGCCTTGGCTGTACCTATCTCGAAGTTCTATCCATATTTCTCTCACATAAACCTTGTGCATCACACTAAGATAGAGTTCTTTAGGAATAAAATTAATGATCCAGGAAGAAACAACATGATTGCACCTTCTCCAAGCATTGAACAGAGAATCCTCCTTATGATGTTTGTTTATTGTTCCATCAATAAATCCTTATTTGTTTTTAACACTCAACGCCATAACCACAACTTGACTCCACATTGAGTAGTTGTCTTCGGTGAGAACAACAAAAATGATCTGTATACCCGTGTTATCTCCGTAGTGAAGATAGTAGGGACTAGCTTGATCAGTAATCAATCGACTGAGAAGAGAATTGGTGTCTCCTGCAGCCATTTCGCCAAAAGATGAATCGTCAGATGAATTCATATGATCATCTTGATTTTGTATATCTGCAGCAACACTTGATTGATCCGCCATTACACGGAATCTTCAATTAATTGCTCTGATACCATGAAGAGTTACAGAGATTTGTGAAATATGGAAAAGGAAAAGTAGCTGGAGAATAAGTTGAATGAATTTCACTCTCTCAAGTTACAACAGCACCTATACACACACAAATGAAGCCAATTATTCACGCCTATTGTATGAATGAAGAGCTGTACAATTACATAAATATCCTTAGATAAAACATGGCTTAACAAGCTTCAAGA
This sequence comes from Fraxinus quadrangulata, assembly GCA_903798255.1. NCBI lineage: Eukaryota > Viridiplantae > Streptophyta > Magnoliopsida > Lamiales > Oleaceae > Fraxinus > Fraxinus quadrangulata. The sequence continues at coordinate 12,178 of CAIGRB010012048.1, forward strand.
CCAAGAATCAAAGGCCACTCACAAAAACGCTAAGCGACATCTTCGTTGTAAGTCACGATTTTTTATTTGTACGAGAGCCTTAACGTGTCAATTTTGCTGAAACGTGTCCACTTTTAACGCAAATCTGCATGCTGCTGACGAACAGTACCGTTTCCTCTTTCCTCTAACATTCTCAAATCTCATTTAAGGGAAAAAAAATCTTATCAAAACTTGTGCGCAAACAAAAATTTTCAAGTTATTCTCATAATCTGAAGGTGGAATTCTACTGGCGGAAGAACTGACTCACTGGTGAGAGTATATTGTTTCTACCCAAAGGGCTTTTGTCTTTTCCAAATTTTGTATTGAGATTTAATTGTATGTGAACAATTGATGCTCTGGAATTTATCTTTTGGCATGATATGCGTGGATACAACATAAATTGACACTATTGTGATGCAGTTTGCAAAAAATCTTTCTGGCTTTTTGGATTTTTAGTAAGTTACGTAATTATCTTGACTAAATTATAGATAGTTTAATTAAGAAGCTTTATTGAAACATGAAATGTGTGTGGGCTGAGTTTGAATAGTTGAGTCCAGTGAAGCTTAAATCACTTCCTTACAAGGAAAAATACTTCAGTATATGATTACCGATTTTACTTCAATAATGAGATTATTTTATATATAGTTTAGAATGTTTTTTGAGTGATTGACTATATTAAGACTTCTCAAGGAAAATAGTATTGTCCACCGGATAGAAAATACTTGATTTGTACATATCATATTGGTGGATGGACAATTCTGGTTAATATTTTAACATTTAGGTTGTACTAGTTCTCTCATGGATTGTGTACACTGATTTCTAAGAGGATTGATTAAATTAGATGTTCTTTTGATAGCTACAACTAAAAGAAGGTTTCAATGACATCAAGAATCAACATTAATGTAAAACAAGAAACGTGGTACCAAATCATGCTTTTTTTATTAGTAGGGTGTCACGAGATACTGATATGATAACACATTTATACAAGCTAGTGAATAACCTGAGAGGACGAAACCTTAAGGTAATGGAAGTTATTATTACTAGGCAAGAAAAATAGGCAAATGAAATTTAAGTACCTCCAGAAATGTTTATATCTGGGTGAAATTGAATATGTCAAAATAAGTTACTTGACTAAGAATAGTCAAGCAGATTTCCCTCATTCCCTGCATTCAACAGTTCTTCATGACTCAATCGGAAAAAATATGAAACCTTATTTTTGTTATTCTGGTTCTTTATAGTTTTATCATGCTCGGCATCAAAGCATAAATGTGTCTCTTGGTCACTTGATTCCTGGATTTGTTTAAATTTTAACAGGCTATACTGTCTAAGATTGTCGAAAGTGGAAGAAGTTGGTTACCCAGCTATGCATCCGACATGGCAACATTCTACTTATTACTATATGAAAACAAATATAAAGATCTCCACTCGTTGGTCCTCGTTGCTGCAGGATGCTTTGTTTTGGTAGCACTGGTCCTTTCCCTCCTCCTAACTTGCCAACATCTCAGATCATACACCAACCCATCAGTTAGTTTTTCTTATTGCTAGTAATGATTTATATCAAATTTGCTAAAGCAGATATTTTTATAAGGTTCATCATTGTTAGTGGCAGAATTTTCTATAATCAATATAGGTTTCTTTTCATTATTTAAGGAACATGTACAAGACTGTCTCTGATTATTTCAAACTCTGATGGTCATTATCTGAGCTTATTTTTCTACAGGAGCAAAAATGGATTGTAGCTGTTATTTTTATGGTTCCAGTCTATGCAACTGAATCTGTAAGTACATACAGTTATTGGCATCTTTATCATTCCGTATGAATTTTTTACTTGCTAATAAGTCACTGGATGTGTAGCAACATATGTACGCTTACCAAGCTAGATCGAGGTCCAGAACATCATTTTGTACAAGTGCATCACAATTGCTCTAGGATGGAATTTTTTTTTGGAAGATTTCATATTTCTGTCATAATTCACTTTTGAATACTTAAAAGCTTTATTAGCCATTTTATTTCCTACTTTATGTAGAGAGAACACAAAATCCTTCTACAGAAATGGAAGTAGTAGGTTTTGAAAGGGGAAAGGAAAAAAGAATAGCAATGAGTCCGTCTAATATGGCTTAGACTAGGGTAACAGGGTGCTGAAGTGAATAACTTTGAATTCTTCATCCAATCTACTCAGTCATTTTATTATCTATTTCAGTTTTACTTTTTTGCGGATTTGGGATTCGACCAGTTTCTTATCTTTTTCAGATTCTATCATTGTGGAATACGAAGTTATCCCTTGCTTGCGACATCTTAAGAAACTGCTACGAAGCGTTCGCCCTTTATTCTTTTGGAAGTTACTTGATTGCATGCCTTGGTAAGCAGGACATGAGCTTGTTTTGAATTCTAGCAGTTCTTAGCCTGATCCTGTTTCTTTTAATTCAATCTTCTTAAGGATGTCCAAACTTCCCATTTAAAATGACTTTGGCATTCTGCCATTTAAGGGTGCCAAATTAACATGAAAGTATGATGAATTGTGCATTTACTTTTTTGTGAATTGGAATCTTCATTTAAGTAGGAAAGTTTTAAAACAAGCTCGTTTGTATTTTCTCTTGCATGATCACATCAACATTAAATGGAGAATAAATTCATTTCTTATAATTTCTTTAAATCTAGCTTTTGAATATATTTAATTTACATGGGAAAGTATGTGATAGGCGGTGAACTGAAAGTCATAGAACTGCTTGAAGATGAATCAAGGAAAGAAATTAGCAAGCCATTGCTAGAAGGAGATGAGAATACCGAGTTGCAAAGAAGAACATTTTGCAACTTTATCCTACATCCGTCTGCCCTTGGAAAGGACTTATTCACAATAATAAAATTTGGTCTAGTCCAATATGTAAATTCCTCTTACTTAATCTCTAATCCCCACACCCCTAGCAGCACTTGGTGGTCTTGATTAAGCGTTCTTCTTTGCTTGCAGATGATTTTGAAGGCCATATGTGCATTATTAGCACTTATACTGGAGCTCTTTGGCGTGTATGGTGATGGAGAGTTTAAATGGTATTATGGGTATGTATCATCCAAAATAATTAATTGTATTCAAGGGCTATAGATATCAGCACATATAAAACAAATAGTCTTGGCAATAAATTGAAAGCCTCTATTAAGTCCTCTGTAAGAGTCCTCGGCATATTGACTTATTCCATTAGTTAAACGAACAGAATTGCACTCCTGGCATGATTCTTAAAGAAATAAACTGTGTTAAATTATAATAGACGATATATGTATAGAGATTAGAATTATGAGTTTCATTATTTTATTTTTTTAGAAAAAAAATCTAATTTATGAATAGAAATGCACTTTATTTCTTTCTCAAGTTATAGTTTTATTACAGAGTTTTGCATCTTGTCATATCTTGATGGCATGGGGTGCATTTTTCTTCTTTTTTCTCCATTTCCTTCTTAACACGCTGGTTCTTGCAGGTACCCCTATATCACAATAGTATTGAATTTCAGCCAGATGTGGGCACTATATTGCCTCGTTCAATTTTACAATGTGACACATCAAAGACTTGAGGCAATAAAACCCCTTTCGAAGTTCATTAGCTTTAAGGCTATTGTATTTGCGACATGGTGGCAAGGTGTAGGTATCGTTTTATTGTGTCATTTTGGAGTCCTTCCGAGAGAGGGAAAATTTCAAACTGGATTGCAGGATTTTCTGATCTGCATAGAGGTAAGTAGCAGAGAATACCTGTTTATATATGCCTTCGTTTGGGAAGAATTTATAAATAGATAAAATTGACTATGGATAAGTGCATATTACTCGTGGGTCCATTGAAATTTGTAGTTGAAAATGAAGTTTGACAATTTATAAATTTTTGGCCAAACATAGGCTTAATAAGATAATATCTCTACCCTGTGCACTGTTGAAATATGTTGAAGTATTCTGCTTGGGTCGTGAGTATTACATATAGCTAGCTCCCTATTGTTTTACCTTCTTTTTGGAAGGGTTTATTCATTATTGTACTTTCTTTCTTACACTTTCTATAACAGATGGCAGTCGCGGCTATTGCTCACATCTTCATCTTCTCTGCAAAACCGTACCATTTCGTACCTGTATCTGAGGAAAGAGAGATTACCACCCAAAAGAGACAAGCTGTGCTGAAGATAGAAGAGGGCAATAACAAAAAGCCAGCTCTTATTGAAAAGAGGGAAACTGAGGTTAAGGCTCCTGGGACGAGTGTCAAAGAGAGCGTACAAGATATTGTGGTTGAAGGAGGTCAAAAGGTGAGGTTCTTCCTCCTCTCATTTGTTAAGAACACGTACACCCTTTATACTTGTCTGTTGGTACATCGATGCGGAAAAAAGCCAGGGGCTTGTCTTTGGAAATCTAGAATATATTTTCATATTGGTTTGAACTGATTGAGCAGGTTGTCAAAGATGTTGTCTTGACCATAAACCAGGCAATTGAACCGGTACATGAGGGCATGACGAAGATCCAAGAAACTTTTCACCAAATATCAGTATCAGGGGACGGTAAAGATGAGCCAGAAGCGAAGGTTGAGGAACTTGAAGAGAAGATCGCCGTTGAATCTGAAGTTTAAATTTCCGAAAAACATGATCACGTTAGTATTTGTACTTCAAGTTGTGTTAATTGAGTCCCAGGAGAGAGCAACTGCTTTAAATTATGACAGTATAGCGGTGAGTTTCACAATGACTTCAGTTGCTGCTACCAATTACCTTGTTTAGATTAGTTATGCATCAACATCACCATTAATATGAAACTTTTTGACGTTATCCACAATGTAAGCACGTTTTAAACTAAAAAATTTGACCTGAAAGTGCAATTTCAAATGTCAGTTGTGCAAATATGTTCAATTTTGATTTAAGAAAATTGCTGCTATAAACAACTTTCACGTGATTCAAAGTTGGAGGACAAAACTATCGTGTAACTAAAAAATCACTCAAATGAAAATTGCATGAAATTTTGACATTGCCACGTGTTATCAACTAAAACGGATGGCAAGAAAGGCATTTCAATTACCCTTAGTTTCCAGTTTCCACATCCAAGACTGAAGATGGAAGTTAGTCAAGTCTCTGCAAACTCCACGAAGTTGGAAGACGTAGCTGCAATTTCCCGCCGAAAACAGAGTTCAGGTTATAAAAATTCACTTAAATTTCCAGAAATTGATTTTCTGTTCAAGCTGCAATGAAAGTTGACAGGGAAAGTGCTAGTATATTTTGATTCTATTCCAGAAGCTGTGATGGCCAGCATCACAAAAAATTTGGAGACAGTAGTTCACATTGCAGTAGGAAGAAGTCAAGCAATCCATTTTGTGGATTTGGAGACAGTAGTTCACATTGCAGTAGGAAGAAGTCAAGCAATCCATTTTGTGGAGAAGTTGGTGGAATTGACGCCAGTTGAGGCTTTGCCTCTGACTAGTAAATTTAACGAGACTGCCCTACATAATGATGCCAAATACGGCAATGCTAATGCAGCAAAAATATTAGTGACCCGAGATCCAGGATTACCTCACTTTTGGACCAACTTATTACCTCTCCATTTAGCTCCACTTTTTGGCCACGGGGAAACGGGTTCGTTTCTATTGACTGTTACAAGAGACAATATAGAGCCAAACTTTTTGCAGATAAACCTGGAATTACTTTCCCGAATGCTACTGTAAACTCAGGATTCTACCGTAACTCCGTAAGAACTGATCATACACTTGTTTAACAGTTGCAAATAACATTATAACATTTGCCAGTATAATAAAAACTTAGTTATTCAATGGCAGTTCTTCGATTCCGGGAATTTATGGAAAATGTTGCATTTATGCTGTGATGTGGGTTGATGACCGTGTACTTACACCCATCTGTGTATTTCTGCAGATGGGGCTCTGGATCTTGTTCGGTGTTATACTAAGTTGGCTGTTAATATATCTCCAGGTGGCAATTAGCATTGAGTATTTTAGAGGAAAGCCTTCGGGCTTCAGCATTTCTGAGTGGAGATTGTTGAGAATATTTTCTCTATGAGAGGAAATTGAGAAGAATCAAGATTAAAATAACATGATGAACGAAACAAAGACCAATTAAATTCAATAATGGAAATAAATAAAAAGAAAATGATAAACTTATTTCATAAATTACGCATATTACAGTCTTTTCTTTTGTAGTCTTTGATCTTCAACACAAAGAGATTGGTAGAAATCGATGCAAATAATCAGGAACTCCAATGACATGAAATACTCAAACACGAAGATCGTTGTCTTCAAACGATATTTGCCCCATCTCCAATACGATTTCGGTGCTTAAAGGATTTTTCGGCAAATGGTTTGTAGGATTGATCAAGTCTTGAAGAGAAATCAACACTTAAGCACTTATTTGATTCTCCAAAACTTCAATAACACAAGGAAAATTTGAATATGGATAGAGAAAGAATTGATTTATTTCTTTATGGAATGAATGATAATAATCACAATGTTTTTTCATTGTATTTGCCTCCAAAATGACCACCTATATATAGGTTTTGATCAGTTCTCACGAAGTGGTGCCAAAACATAAGCAAAAAGTCATCAAATTTGAACTCCCAACGGTAGAAAACTACCTTAACGGTCACTGGCGCAGGAACGCCTCAAGGTAGCGCGAGAGGCTACTATTCTCGAGTGAGAAGGACTTTTTTTTTTTTTTT
>CAIGRB010012048.1:26350-39136 GCA_903798255.1 Fraxinus quadrangulata
ACCACCACCATGGGGTGCCCATTCTCTCATGATAGATCTCCTACCACTATGAGGTGCTCTACATTCTCATGATAGACTACCTACCAACATGGGGCCCTCTACGTTCACACAGGTAGCTACTACCATGCGGCCAATGTTATACTTAACCATACAAATAACAATAAGCAAGACGGAAACCACCCTACAGAGAACGTGGGCATAACCAACCTCATGATGAGTGGGGATCACTAAAATAGAACGTGGGTAAAGTGGGAAGGCTTTCGTGGGACACGTGGCACGATTAATCTTACAATTGGGCGTTTCATCAAGCACCTATAAATACCCTCGAGGTGAGAAATGTATTTCTTTTTGAAACCCGAACTTTTGAACTCTCAATATACTGTTCTCTTATTCACTTTAAGTATCAACTGATTCTCACACCGAAGGTACATCGGGGGAGAAAACCCCAACCTCATTTTGCAGGTAACATTCGTTGATCGGAATAGTCGGAACATCAGTCGGAACACCCCACACATCATCATTGTCGTGGAGGTAAATTGTGATTATTTCAAACAACAAGATTCAGAAGACCTACACCAGATTTATCGGCAAAGAGATTGTGAATCTTGTCATCCTTTGGTGACAGTTAATAAATTGATGGCATAAAGAGCGGCCAAATGGGTGGGCAGAAATAATGTGCGACTATATATTTTGCAAGTCTTGGTTCTTAGACACTAACTAGTATCTGTGTTGCGTTACCATTGCCAAATATGGTAGCATAGTGGAGGGCTGTCTGACCAACTTGATCCCGCAGAATCGCCAAGGCCTCGGGACCAACTTTAACAATTCCATGACAAAATATATGGCCCTTCCTGTCCCAACTGCAAAGTGTAGTGCTGTCTCTGAAAAGTTATTTAGCTGTGATTGCATTAGGGTCCTGGTCAAGGAATTTTCTGGCACGCTCCCAATCACCTTGTAATGCAGCTTTGTGTAGTGGCAAGTGCCAGTTCAGATCCTTCTCCGGTTCCTTTGTTTCCACTGCCTTCAAACTCTGGGAACTCTATGGTTCTTTACTTTCCACCGAAGCCGAACACTGAGCACTTTCGTCTTTTTCCGCCTGAAGGATGAGTCTCATCAACTGTCCTGGCTCCTGTTGGTCATTGTAACTAGCCACAGGCTGCGGAAACAAGTTGGCCATCCCTTGTGTATGAACGAATTTCAAGTGAGGGCAGGCTAAACCTTTTATGATATTTGATCACCATCATTTGAGCGACTCAATCCATTGGTATCAGAGCAGTCTTGTTTTATACAGTGTTCTAAAAAGCGTAAAGTGTGGCTAGGCGTGAAAGTCAAGCTTCAAGCTTTACGAGCCTAGGCGAAGCTTAGGCGTAAAAAAATATTTTTTTTTATTTTAATTTTTAATTTTTAATCATTGTAAAAAAAATTCAATAATTCAAATAATATATACCAAATATCTAAATTATAAAATACTACATTTACTTAATAATTCCTGCATAAAGATAAATTTCAAAATCATAATTACATAACTTAGATAACTTGTAGCTTAAATCTTATCTAATCTGACTTTTTATCGNTGTAGCTTAAATCTTATCTAATCTGACTTTTTATCGGACTCCAATTCAATATCTTTTTCTTCATCTAATTCGTCATCCGTATCGTCCGATACAAAATAGGTCTTTTCCTAGTCTCCTTTCAATAATCAAAATGTCATTATCTTCTTCTTCCTCTAACTCTTCATCTATTGTAGGCAAAGATATACCCACATCTTCCTTCAACCTAGCATGATTCACTAGCTTCTCTATTTTTTTAGATTTGTTCCCTTGAATTGTCTCTGCACACTTGGTTTTATGTTCTTCACTTGCTATAGGACATGATACCACACATTTTCCCTTAATTCCCGCTACGTGAATTGTATGTCTATAAATTCCTCCCTTAGCAACCTTATCACATAACATGCATTTCACATTATTAAAATTTATAGTTCTTGACTCTTGTCTAGAATAGTAAAATTTACAGTACAATATATTTATTATCCAAATTCCAAAATATTTGATTGATTGAGGAAAAACCACAAAGAAAAATAAGAATTGTAAGCAAAATTTACTGAGAATTCACAAAATACTGAGAATCACATGCCCCAAAATTACAAGTACAATGTAAAGCATAATAACCGCCTAATGTTATACATACCTGATACCCAAATCAGTGCGGTATGCGGAGAAATTGAGAGGTTTTGCTTCATTCTTCCGTCTTTTTTTTTTCTCGTTCTTCCGTCTTCTCAATTCTCTGAAGTCTGGAGTTTTTGAAGTTTGAAAGAATAGCGGGCTACTAAGTTTAGATTGTGGGTTTTATTAAATTAGTTAAATAAATAAATAAAATTGGGCCCCCTTAAAATCTGGGCCTGAGGCGGAGGGGCGTCTAGGCAAAACGTTTTCATCACGTTTCCTGCCTAGGGACCGTCTAGACACGCTTTTTAGAACTTTGATTTTATCCCAAACAGTCCTTTCCTCAACATAACTAATGGAATTGGTATTAATGGTTGTAGACGTGGGTCCCGTTTGGTATAATTTCTTTGAAATTTATTTTCATTTAAACATTCTCACAATAAATATTTTTGTGGTCTTATAACTTTTCCTACTTTTTAGCCACACTTTCTCAAAAGAAAAAAAAAAAATTAAATCTATTAAAAAAATCTACATCAAATTGGTGAGTTAATTGTCTCAATAATCACTAAACTTATGTATGTGTCTTCGACTGCTCACTAAAGTTTCAAATATTGAGTTTTGGAAATTAAATTTATCAAAATATAGGACGTTACTCATGACATGACATCCGTTTCACAACTCTATGGAATTGATGACATGCCAAATGAATGCATAGGTGGTGCCTAAACATCGTTATGTAAATTTTCACGTAAAAAAAAGAGTTTTTAATTGCTCATTATACTTTGGAAAATATTTTTGATTGTTAACTATATTTTAAGATGTCGAGTTTTGACCACTAAACTTGTAAAATTGACATCGGCTTGTCCTAGAATTCAGGAATGTTGTTCCAAATATTATTTGCATACAACAAAATTTAATTTTGTAACATGTTACAAAGGAATGTTTCAAAACATTTTGTAATATACTTGAGTTTTGTTGCAACTCTTCCTATATTTGATCCATATTCAAAGCTAGGTTTTGTAAGAGAACCAAGGATAGGAGCTAGAATTTGCAAAACTTCGATTCTAAATAGAGCATATTCATCCGTATTAAATTCTAAACATCTCGTTACTTGATTTTCCTTAGTCATTTCTGATGCATTATATTGGTTGAAGTTAATTTGGACAATCTACAATTTGTCAAACAAATACTGCTAAACATTTGCAGCTTGATGAGTGTATTTCACTCACACTTTTGATGCCACTTAATCTTGATAGTGCCCGGGTGCCGACTTAGAGGAGAAAACAATTGCAGAAGACTGGCGTCGCAGTGCCATCTTAGCCCCGCATCTAGGGTGAAAAGATGCTAGACACATGACCATCACGGTAGCCATAGTGCTGCCACCCTGAGCCATCAACCGGGCGCCAAGGTGCTAGACACATGACCATCACGACGCCGCGGAGCCACGCTTGTGGTGCCTAGGTGGCGCTTGGCAAGAGTTATATTTTTATTTTTCTTGGCCGTTAAAAACCCATAACGACTCCAACTTCGAGACAACCATTAGATATGCATAAAGATAGTTGAGAAGGGACTTTCAAAATAGAATTCAATGAGGCAAAAGGAAGATATCAAGAAAGAGATTGAAGGCAACAACGCAAAGAAGATCGATTCAACTCCAAAACAGTCTTCTCTTTTTCTTTTATATATGTTTTTTATAATGAATTTGATAGTTTCTCTTTCATCCATCATGAACTAATTCTTCTATGTAGGGTTTGATGTAAATCTATACTTGAGACTATATTTTGATATTTTTTTGTTATTTCTTTGAGGTTTTTCATTAAAGTTTATTTGTATTGTTTATTCTTAATGATTTCAATTAACTGGCCATTGATTGAATGATTTGATTGTTTAAGTTTCAACATTGAAGAGAGAGTGAATCTTAGACGTGATCATAAAATAACACAACCTAGGCTTTATATGTTCCACATAAGAACTGTAAAACTTGATAATTCTTATATTTTTAATTCGAAATAGAGATATTAGAATTGAATTATAGGAATAACTTTTACTCAATACGTAAGAGATTAAGTAAATTATATTAGGGTTCTTGTTTATAAACTTTGAAAAACCAAATTAGAGATAATTAGAGAATTGAGAAACATTGTTGATAGTTAGATGAAAACAAAACTCTGGGCTCTTCTTATATTGATTAAAATTTGCATTAAAATCGCTGAGTTAGTCAAACATTCACGACTAGGTAAAAATATTGATCTTATAATTCAATTGTCCTGATAAAATAAGGGCTATTTTATTATAGTATTTAGTAAGAATATAAATTTCAATTCAAGTAGATTCGACATCCTAACTTCACAGTTATATTACAAATTTAACAACCGTATGCTTGCGATATAATCGATGTAGTTTACACGTAACACATCTACTAATTTTGATAATTTTAGTGTCGAAATTCGATACCTAAAACTTTAAAACTTTAGTGAGAAGTTGAAGACACCTGCGTTAATGATTATCGGCATAATTAACTCCAAATTAGTCCTAAACCGGGAATTTTCTGCCTTTCTTTTATAATATTGACCCACACTTATTATTTCACATTGCATTATTTGTCTTTCCAATTAGATCTCGACACGAAGTCGTCTTTCTGTTCTACAAAATCTGTTATGATCTTGAGAGGATCCAATCCATACTCGTCTAAGGCGAGTCAGTTTGTCAAACTTAATCTACTGAGTTGTAAATAATTACGCTATTTCAAGTTCATTCACAATCAATCAGTTAATTAATTTGTTTAATTGATTTTATTATTTAATTTTGAAAAATAAAAAACAGGAATCTGGAAATGGCAAGTGGAGTAGAACAAGATAAATCTCTGCAGTCAATATGTTACAAGCGTGGTTCACTTCAGCTGCTCGATCAGGTACATCTTTCTGATAAGCACACGAATTAGATTGCTCTTAGCTAAATAGTTAGTGAAAACTAAACACCCAAGTTGAATCTTTGACTTCAGTGAATCCTGTGTTCATTCTGAAAGCTTTGTTTCTGAATTTCTGTAATCATTTTTATTTTCGTTCCCAGTTCATTAATTCTGTGGAAGTAATTCTTTTGATTTCTATTTATCTTTTTGGGTCTGCAGAGAAAGCTTCCATTGGAGACTATTTATTTGGAAATCCGAGACACAACAGATGGATGGTAATCAATCCTTGCTCTGTTTTCTTATTTATTTATTTAAAAAGTTGGAAATTTTTCTTTCAGTATCAGCAAGAACAAAGGAAATTCCATATAAAAGCTTCAGCAGAGGCCACAAATATTTATTTAAAATCAACATCCTTTTTCCTGTAGGTTGTATTCAATTTTTCTCAATCAAATGTCTGATACATGCACAATTTTCATAATAGGGATTTGCCTGGTTGTAGTACCATGTTAATCATCTTATTTAAAAGCGACGTTAAAGATGAGCTACATGTATTTATCTAAATCTTATCTACGACAATTTCAAGGTCATTCCACAAACAACAATGTCGTTGATCATCTTGGCAGTGTCCCAATTTAAAAACTAAACCGATTATTCTCAAAACTGTCCATTTCAAATGAGTAATCCATGATGCCTTTTTCTAGGCAGTTTCCACTAGAGCATGCAATTCTGTGATCACACTATGAGTCCCCGTCAAACATGACTTCATGAAAACTTTGTTCAGCAGAGAAGTTAATAGCTGTTTCTGCTGCCAAGTATTCTACACATTGAGTGCTCATACTCTTATTTCCTAGACAAACCAAATCATATTCTCCTTTCCAGTTCCTGATCGCTACTATGCTTCTCATGGAGTTTTCTTCTTTGAAAAATGTTGCAGCAACAAGTTACTATAAATTTTCTTCTGGTTGCAACATCTGCGTGGAACTTTAGCTGTAGTTTCAGTCTCCATTTCTGTAGCTTCTTTGCATTGTCTTTCACATCCTCATGCTGAATTGGTAAGGGTTGCAGCTCTACCTGGCCAGTATGAGTATAACCTGTTCACCATAACCGTGTACTTTTCATGGTAAATAACCAGACAACAACAAAGAAAGTCACATAATTTCCATGTAGTTTATCTATGCTTCTCTTGTCCGAAACCCAATGCTAGGACTGGTTATATCCATTGTAATAACATTGAAAATCGACTCTGGTTATATCCATTGTAATAATATTGAAAATTGACAAGGCACATAACTATATTGCAACATAGCATTCTTTCAGAGCCCAAGTGTTTTGGTGTGGGAGTGGGAGTGGTGTGCCAAAACCATGATAAGGAAGTGAGGGAAGTTGTTAGTAAGAAGGTCCATGGAAGCGTCACACCTTATATATAGTGGCTTGCTATACTGGAGGGATTAACATTTCCCCGCATGCATGATCTTGCCATCACCATGACCGAGTCTGATTGTTTTAATGCTGTCCGTGCTGTGAAAATCCCACCAATACATGCAACCGAGGGAGCTCTTATCTCTAGGATTTCTGAATTAATGAGTTGTTTTCTTTAGTTTTCATTTGTAAGGCAGGAAGCGAGTAGTGTTGCTCATGCCCTTGCAAAATTTTCCATTTCATGTTCGACTCAATTAGTGTGGATTGGGGAGTCCTCAAGCTTCATCACCTGACCTTGTACTCCACGATATTCCTGAATGATATTTTTTTAAATAAAACAAATATAACACCCACCATCTGTTGGAATTTTACTGATTCTCAATCTAGCTTTGGTAGGTAAAATGTTCTAGTAAACTCTCTAGAGAAGGATCTTCATGTTTTTAAAATTTTTAATCTCCAAAATTTTGTAGTCACTCTACTGCCACCACTTGATTCTCCAATCCCCTGCACAATCTTTCCATGCAGATTGTGATAAACTTTACCAAAGTATGCACTTTTGACTTAAAAATTACCTTCTTGGTGTAATGCCTGATCAGCATATCTTTGTTGTTCTGTATTCCATATGGTATCTGTTTTAAAAAAATTGGCTTCGTCTAAAAATTTCTACTGGTTATTCTGCTGCTCACTATCAACAACATCACTGAACTCACATCCATCAGCATCTTCTGATAAAATTTGTAGAGGATTCCTCTTCTCCAGTCATCTAGCTCTGTTATAATACTTCTTGACATCTTTTGACTTGAAACTCTGGAAGTAAATTTGTGGATAATTTTTGAATGATCTATTCCTCCACTAAGTCACACAGATTAACTATAATTCTGTAATCATGGTATTTTTTTGTGCTAAGTTTGTCTTTGTAACAACCAATCTTGAAACATTGTAATTGACAATATTTCCTTTTAAATATCATTTGTTTTCTTTCTTCTGCATCAGTACCATTTCCCGGACCATATGCAGCATCCTCTTTGGGTATTAAGGAAATCGACTTTATAGAGATTAGCTGATATTCTTAGTGTAATGTACATGCGGGCATATACTTAACTTTAGTGTATACTTATTTATTATGTATTCTGATCACAGCTAAGTTTTATTCATATATTATGTGGAGAAACCCGGTATATAAAGTTTAGATGAGTTGCAATTATGGATTCCTTCTAGTGTGTGTTTGTATGAAAGTAATTATTAACAAAAAAACTGTCCATCCGATGACCTTCTTGATTGGATATGAGTGCAGTATTTATCAGAAAGTCTCAAGCTATGATGCTTGGACTTGGGTATGAGTATCTATCTAAGTGTCAGATCTTTTATTTTCTAAAATATAGGATACGGGGACTTGACTAAAAATAGTCTAAATTTCGAACATGGGTACGTGAGTATGTGTTTCAAACTTCAATTTTTTTATTAACTCGAGATGTCATTTTAAGTAGACCAAAATTAATCATTTACAAAGAAGGAAATGATAATTGAATAAGGGGTTAAAATGAATAAAATATAATTTTGGGATTTAGTTTTCAATTATGGAAAGTTAATTACTAAATGTTATATAAAATAAAAAATGAGGGACTTGATTGCAATTTAAACTTATTGGAATACTAAGTAGCTATTGGAATACTAAGTAGCACTATAAGGAACTCATTTTCATTTCATACAAAGAAAACCCTAAATCATCGATACAGGGAGAAAAGAAGGAAAAAAGAAAAGGCAAAGAAAAAAGATAGAAGAAAAAGAAGGGAAAACCTAGTCCCGTCGTTGAAGAAGAAAAGGGGAAGGAAAAAAAAGAAAGAAGCAGAAATGGCGAAGCGTTCGGTTGAAATTTGGAGGATCCAACACATCCCATACCATACCCATGTCGTATCCGACATGGGTACTTCGTCCATTTTGAAGAATCCGAGCATCAGAGGTCTCAAGTATCTCTGGACATTTCATCTTTGTTTCTTGAGTGATGATTTTTTCCCCCCAATGTTTATTCTCCCATTTACACTTTTTTGTGTGTAGATCAGATTGCTCCTCACTCACACCCACTACAAACACACAACCCACACGAGTAGATTATGCATGTCTCCTGGATTTTAAGTGGTTTTGATTTGTGGAGATGACAGATGGAGAAAGGGAAGATACACTTCCTCCTGAAGAAGTGTTAGTTTTTTTCCTACTTCAAATATTTAATTACCAAGGGGAGGGGAAAGTGAAAAAATTGGGTGGAAATAAGCCGCAAGAGGTAGAAAGTGTTCTGTTATCATTTATAATTAAATCATTCTTAGTTTATCTATTTGCACTGAGGATGGTTTAGTGTTTATAGTGCTTTATCACCCCCCCTTCCCTCCCAATTTGGTAGGGGAAAATTGGGCCTTTTATGTCCTCGCCCTCAATTCACCCAAGTTAGGTGATTTGTACCCTTTGTTTCTGCTTCTATTTGCCTCTCATTTCTGTGTTTCCCATATGATGTATTTCGACAGGACTGCAATAAAAGACATGGTTGTTCGAGGTGCACCAGCAATTGCCATAGCTGCTGCCCTATCCTTGGCAGTAGAAGCTTCTAACTTGGGGGCTTTTAATGGGACATCTGATGATGCAGCATCATTTCTAAGCAATAAACTGGAATATCTTGTCTCAAGGTAATTGTGATTCTACATGGAAAACCTCAATGTACTTCCATTATCTGCCATCTGACATTATTGCCTAGAAACATAGAAACTCAGTGTCTTAACTCTTAAATGCAGCCGTCCAACAGCTGTAAATCTTTCAGACGCTGCAACAAAACTCAAGGACGTCATACAGAAGGCTGCTTCCACTGCTTTGGAAGCACAAACTGTCTTTCAGGTTGACACTGTCATACCTTTTGGAAGAACTGTAACTCCTCAGTAATGGACCGTAGGCTGCAGGACAGGGTACATGAGAAGTTTTCATAGAACTGTGCAATATATTGCATAAAGTCTCATGCATACTTTGTCTAATTAGGTACAGAACATAACAAAGTGGCAGTCTCTTTTTGCGAAGCTAATATTTTCATTATATAGGCTTACATTAAAGCTGCTGAAGTCATGCTTGAAGATGATGTTTCTTCCAATAAAGCAATTGGATCTTATGGAGCTAGCTTCCTTCAGAAGCAGCAGAATGATTCTGAGAAGCTTTCTATTTTGACCCATTGCAACACTGGCAGGTAACCTTCGCTAATTTTTGCCCCTATTTCTTCAACTATCATAATCCTCAGGAATGCTGCAATCACTTGGGCTTTCCTGTATTGTCAACATATATTGTGAATCTAATTTTTCCATATTGAGGTCTCTAAATGTTATCACGTTACTTTCAAAATAGTCTTGCAACGGCTGGATATGGAACTGCTCTTGGTGTGATTCGTGCACTTCACGCAGATGGTGTTCTTGGAAGAGCTTTCTGCACAGAAACACGCCCATTCAATCAAGTGAGTGTTGCAACTTTTTTCGTATTTTATATTAGTGTAGTTAAAAAAAACTTCCGTGTTATGGTCATAATATGAAATTAGGATGTCATTGCAATGATTTTTATTTTTGAAGAATGGAACGATAGTAATTTGTTGATGTGTTTCCACTACTCTCTATTCATGTCATTAGTAGTACAACAAAAATTAGGCAGTTTGTAGAGGTTAAATATCATATCTGACATTATAATTATAAGTTAGTGATCTACAAAATCTTTGACTGCTAGGTAGTTACGCTTACACGTGGCACAAATACTTACTTCCTTCACACTCATCTTAAACATTGCACAAACACTTTACTTCTAAGAGACTTCTCTTATGACTCTTTTTCTTTTCTCCACCTTTTTATTTATTTTTCTGAATAAAGCTGCAATAAATTTTCATCTTAGCATCTGTTTAGTTTGTAAACGTGATCTGGCTGTCGCCGACTGTCCCGCTGCTGACTAGGTTGTAGTTTATTCCATTTGTAGGGTACTTTTCCTTACCCCATAAAGTTGTGGGCATTGTTCTCATTTTGAAAGCATTACCTTTAAATAAATGCTTTTGTCAAAAGGAAACTGGAATTAAAAATTTGAAAACTTCAAGCATTTTATTTGTTGCAAGAATTTGTATTTTGAGTTATCACTCAAAAGAATCCTGATATCGCGCTTTTTATTTTTCTTTTGAAAGTATTCTGAGCTGGATTACCATATGGACCAAAATGAAAATGCTGCTACAAATTTCTCATTCTGTCTTGAACTGAGAGATTTTTGTTATCTGAGCTTCCTGTTTACTTTCTTGAATTGACCTCAGGGATCCAGACTCACGGCATTTGAGTTGGTGCATGACAACATTCCTTCCACTCTAATAGCTGATTCTGCTGCTGCCGCGTTAATGAAAACTGGGCAAGTGAATGCTGTAATTGTCGGGGCTGATCGCGTCGCAGCTAATGGTACTGAAGGCATTTTCTCCCTCCAATTGAATTTCCAAGCTAAGTTCCAAGTTTCCCTCAAATATTTGATCATATTTTAGGTGATACTGCCAATAAGATCGGAACGTACAGTCTTGCCCTTTGTGCAATGCATCATGGTATCCCATTTTATGTGGCTGCTCCTCTCACTTCCATTGATCTGTCACTTTCTTCTGGGCAAGAAATTGTTATAGAAGAAAGATCCGCAAAAGAACTGTTGAATGCCCGAGGAGGACTGGGAGAACAAGTTGCTGCGTCTGGAATTTCTGTTTGGAATCCTGCTTTTGACGTTACCCCAGCTAACATTATTAGTGGCATCATTACAGAAAAGGTCTCTCTCTCTCTCTCTCTCTCTCTCTCTCTCTTGTGCAAGCGTTCATTCTTATACACACTTTTTGACTCTCCATCCTTTCTAATGTTATTGTGCACACCTTTGAGTTGTAGCACCTTATTTTCTTGTCACTACTTACAAATGTCCAGGGTGTCATAACAAAAGATGGGAGTGATTCATTTGATATTGAGAGTTTCATACAAAAGGTACTGAGCAAGCAGTAACACAGAAGCACGATATTCCACTACCAGCGATGAACATTCCTCAGTCAGAACAGGTGGCCCGTGGCTGATACTTTTTTTAAGTATTGCCTTTAAGAGGTATCGAGCAACTCATGATGCTTGTGTGGTTTAGGTTTAATTGAACAAATTTATGCTTTCTTTCGTGTGTTTACTTCCTGAGGGTCACTTGTGCAGTAATGAGATACACCTTCTGCCCGCTTACAACTGCTAAAGCCTTGTGATGATTTTGGCAATAAAAAATAACATCAACAATTGCAAAATAAAAGTGAGTTTCCAGTGGAGATCAATCATGTGAATAGTTTTTAGCATTGCAGATTTTATCTTTGGGAAATGACATCCGATCTCTCTATTTTAGGCTCATGTCTGGGAGCAATTTAAATTGGATTAACCTCAATTTCTTTACCGTTGGTAAAGTGCAAGTGGGTCCCAGACAGGCCTTTTTTGACTTCCTAATCACTAAATTATCATCTAAAAATTCATTTCCAAATATACCCTTTCAAAATAGTCAAATTGATGGAAATCTCTATTAAGTAATTCAAAGTAAAAATAAGGTTATATAGTATTTTTACACTTCAATTTTAATATGATAATTTAATATTGGTGAAGTAAAAAAAAAGGGCATAAGTGGTATCATATTCCTTTGGCAAAGGTCAAATAATCTTTATTGTGTTACCCAATGGTTTATCCTGACATAAAACATCTTTGATAAGTAACGATCCTTCCTCAATACCCGCCCGTCTTGGACTTCACTCGAATGAAATATTAAGGAGCTCCAACATGTTAATGTTGCATTCAGAGAGGTTTGTGATTTTGGCTAAAGGAGTTGATAAAGAAAAACTTATCAAAAGTCTCAACTACAGTGAGCCACTAGGTTTCATGTAGTTAAGTAGACAAGAGCTGTTGATTTAGACGAATTCCTGATGCAAACAAAATTATAAGAAAAAGGCTTGTCAAGCCTTACATCTTTCAGAGGCCTCCACATAGGATCCCTCGAGCATCTTCAATATTAACATGGATTGCATTAAAAATGTTTTCATATAAGTTAAAAGTAAATTTTCAGCATCATATCCATAGTTATCGCATTCATCATAGTTAGCAATTAATGCATACAAAAGTTTCTCTTTAATGCATTGTGTTTAGAACTATGTCGAACTAACGTGGCAAAAAATAACTTGACATTGTCAAAATGACCGTTTAAATTTAGAAACCTGTAGAGACGAAATGGTTCGCCATAACTTAGGGGCCGTTCTCTTTG
>CAIGRB010012062.1:0-23151 GCA_903798255.1 Fraxinus quadrangulata
ATGCCTTGTCTTACCAATTTGATGTGTAGAAAACTAGTGGGCAAACTGAGGTTCTGGAATATGCAAAGTTACCAGATTGTGCGCAGAAGTTACTTTTCCTGAAATTGCACTCTAACATTTAACTTATAAGTGCAGGACTTATGTCGACTTGTCAATGTTTTTTTCATAAAAAAGATATTTGGATATATTTATCTCGAGACTTGAATAGGAAGCTTTAACCTCAAATTCTGCACCTTTTTCTCTTTGTTTTCCTTTCTAATCTATACGGAATGCCAAAAATTAGCTTTTTTTTGATAATCCGGATATGTTAACACGATCCTCTTGCATATCAGTCAACCTCTTCTGTTTAAGGAGTTCATTTATTAATTCTTTAAGCATCCTTAATAGATTACCTAGATCTGATGCATTACGCATGTTAAATCATGCCTTAATTGACGACTCACTAATCAGTATAGTTGTTAGTTGCGAATGTAAGCATCTTTTTGATACGATGGAACTGATTTAAGAGATGTTGGCATTATGTGAAAAAGAATACGAATGCAATCTTTTGGGGCATTAGTATGCAAGAAATCCATTTTGTCTTGATGAGGCATACTTTAAAAGCATGAGTTAGATTTGATCGATGTATACAAAATCAATCCCCTAGTAGATGATGCTAACCTGTGTTAACAACAATATTAGTCGCGAACTTATAGTGTTGTTTAACTTTGGTCACAAACTTTTTTTTAGTCATTGAACCATTTTTATTTGTAGTTTAGGCAACTTCGTCTAAAGCAAGTAACGCAACTGGTGATTTGCATGGCAGAGATGATTATCATGCTATAGATGATTAAGTGACTTAAAAAATCCGTCAATACATCAATATTTTTTTTTTAGATTGCCAAAAATGCTTATTGTCTTCAATATAGTGCTTTGTAAGTTTTTTTAGAAGAATAAACGTTTTTGCTAATCTTGATTTTTGATTTTAAATTAATTAATTAATGGGCTTTTTAAGCCACAAATCATTTCCTACATAAAATTCAGCAATTCCAGTAGATGAGAAACCTAGACAAAGTGTCAAAAAATTGTAACAAATATGAAAGTGCAGCTGGACAAAAAGTTTAGTGACCAGGTGGATTAGACTGGGCAAGTTTGGGAACATTATATTAAATCCGGATAATGTTGTTTTTTGTCAGAAAGGAGTAGAGGAAATTGTCCTGGGTGAATTTTTCTTTTCCCTTTTAGTGACCCTTACAATGTAAATGAATTTAGGAACCTGTGCTTCTGTTGCAACTTGTGTGTGAAATTTGTGGACTTCTCTATTTTCATTTCATTGCATGAAAATGCTCGAGGCAATTCAAATGTAGCAATCTATAAAGTGGCATCTAGTGGGTGAGAACACTTTCTTTGCTAGTAGACCCGCTACCGTTACCAATTATAGGTAATGTTTTTGCTCGCACTTTTTGTAGATGCACAATACTGATAATTTGCAATATTTGTGCTTATTGAGTCACTGAACATTTTATTTATTCAGTTGTGATGAAACTGTTACTTATTTCTGTTTATAACTATTCTAATACTATCCTTTCAGGGAGAAGTGAATTCTTTGCCTTGTTTTTCCTTTTCTGTAGGATGGTCGGAAAATTAGCATAGGTGATTGTGCTCTTTTCAAATCACCTCAAGATTCTCCACCTTTCATTGGCATAATTCGCTGGTTGGCAGTGGGCAAGGAGAAAAAGTTACAGTTAGGTGTGAATTGGCTTTATCGACCAGCTGAGCTGAAGTTTGGCAAAGGCATCCAGCTTGACACCGTGCCAAATGAAATTTTTTATTCTTTTCACAAGGATAAAGTACCTGCCGCATCGCTTCTCCATCCTTGCAAAGTTTCTTTTCTTCCAAAGGGTATAGAACTTCCTGCAGGGACATCCTCATTTATTTGCCGGCGAGTCTATGACATTGAGAATAATTGCATTTGGTGGCTAAATGATCAAGATTACCTTAATGTTAGTTGCATATTCTCTCAGCCTACATTCTCTTTATACTAGCTCTTTTGTTTTTTATTGTGTATGCTTACCTAGAAAGGCTTGGAAAGAGGCGGAGGGGTTTGTAGATGGTTTGTCTTTTATTTTTCCTGCTTTTATTTATGGATGTTACACTTCGCTCTATTTCTCCTATAGTTGATTGGTCAGGCTTTCTATTCTTGTAGGAGCGGCAAGAAGAAGTGGATCTGCTTTTAGATAAAACACGAAGAGAAATGCATGCTACTGTGCAGTCTGGTGGTCCTTCTCCAAAACCAATAAATTGTTCAGCATCAACGTTGCAATCAAAACCTGGTCCTGATAATGGACAAATTGGTGTGACTTCTTTTTCTCCTCAAGTTAAGGGAAAGAAGAGGGAGAGAGCAGATCAGGGTGCTGAGCCTATCAAAAGAGAACATTCTTCAAAATCTGATGATGGTGATTCTGGTATTCACAGAGCTGAAAATAGTTTGAAATCCGAGATAGTGAAAATAATGGGAAAAGGAGGTCTCGTGGATTTGGAGGTTGTTGAGAAGTTTGTCCAACTTATGCAACCTGAGAGAATGGACAAGAAAATGGATTTGACTAACCGCTCTCTGCTCGTGGGTGTGTTGGCTTCCACTGATAAATTTGATTGCCTTAATCGGTTTGTACAGCTTAGGGGTTTGCCAGTGTTGGATGAGTGGCTCCAGGACATCCATAAAGGGAAGATTAATGATGGTAATAGTTCCAAGGATGGTGATAAATCTGTGGAGGAATTTCTTTTGGTTTTACTTGGTGCACTTGACAAGCTCCCTGTCAATCTCCATGCCCTACAAATGTGCAACATTGGCAGATCTGTGAATAATTTACGATCACATAAAAATTTAGAAATTCAGAAAAAGGCAAGGAGTTTAGTAGACACGTGGAAGAAACGTGTTGAGGCTGAAATTGACGCGAAGTCTGGTTCAACTCAAGATGTTTCTTCATGGTCTTCCAAACCTCGCCTTCCTGAAGCTTCTCATGGTGGGAGTAAAAATTCAAACGGTTCTGATGTTGCCATGAAAAACTCAATTATACTGCTTTCTGGGTCTAAAACTTCTTCAGTGAAGTCTTTGCATGGAGAGAGTAACACAAAGTCCTCATCCTCATCTCCTGGCCCTATAAAGTCAGCATCATCACCTGCACCAGGCAAAGATATTCAGCCTAACATTTCTGTTGGTAGTGCTTCTGATTTGCCTCTTTCCAGGGAGGATAAGAGCAGCAGTTCTGTTCAATCTCATACCTACAATCAGTCGTTAGTAAATGATGACGGAAAGGGTTCTGCTGGGTTGATTAGTGCCAATAAAATCTCAGGCAGTGGTTATCGGCATCGGAAATCAATCAATGGTTTTTCCGGGACACCTGTTACTGGAGGTCTGAAAGAAACAAGTTCAAGCAGAAGCTCTTCACTGCACAGAAATACTGCATTGGAGAAGTCATCTCAATGTTCCTTCAATAGTGAAAAAGTTCTTGAGGCACCCACTAGTGAGGGCAGCAGTCATAAAGTAATTGTTAAGTTACCAAACCGTGGCCCTGCTCCTGCACAGAGTGCCAACACAGGATCTTCAGAAGATTCTTCTCCAGTGCATTCAGAGAAGGATGATCAGATTTATGATAATCTGAAGGAAAAGAGTGATGTCCATCTATCAAATTTTACTTCAGACGTGAACATGGAATCTTGGCAAGGCAACGAGTCAAAGGATGTGATGAATGGTTCTGATGAGGCTGTTGGGTCGCCTGTAGGTGCAGCTCTTCCTCGTGAAGATCAAAGTAGGACTAAAGTATCCACGAAAATCATTGAAGCCTCGAAAAGAAATGACTTGAAGTCATGTGAAGTATCTGTCACCCCTATGAATGCTTTGATTGAGAGCTGTGTAAAGTCTTCAGAAGCAAATTCATCTGTGTCACTTGAGGATGATATTGGAATGAATCTACTTGCTAGTGTCGCTGCTGGAGAAATGTCCAGATCTGACTTGGTCTCATCTACTGATTCTCCAGAAAGAAGCACCCATGTAGTTGATGAAATTTGCACGCACGAGGATGCAAAGTCGAAATTATCTCCTGACGATCAACTAGCTGGAGACCAAAGTCCGTGTTGTAATGTAGATGGCGAGAGCAAGAATCAAGCTATAGCTGGCACTTCATTGTCGGAAAATGGATTGCATATGTCTAAACATGCATCCCTTGAGCACTCTGGTGAAAGAAGATGTTCTTCATCTCACGCTAATGAAGATTTTCTGATCGCAGAATGCATTGAACCTGTCAACTTAGCCTCTATGGATTTGAGAACCAGTGCAGATCCTCAGGGGGATATCAGTGAAAAGTCTGGTGAAATGAAGAGTTCTGTTTCTTTGATGCCATCAGGGATGATGGAGAAGATGAGAGATGGTGAATTAAGTAAACAAACTCTTGAGGAAAAGGTTGTTTCAAGTAATGTTAATGGCAATGCCATTTTAGACTGTAAACCTTCTGTAAATAATAACTTGGTATCGGAGGATATGGTCCGCCATGCTCTTTCTAAAATAGGTGCTGGTAATCCAGCAGCTGTAGTTGTATCAACATATCGATCGTGTGAAGTTGATTGCAAAAATGATGTGAAGGAAGAGTTGAGAACTGGCTTACATGCGGATCATGAACTACCTGCTGTTATTGCAACATCTGTCTTGACAGGAAGAAGAGATGATGAAAAGCTTCAAAGTACTGGGTCTGATGTGAAACTGATTTCAGAAAATGGCAACACAGTCAAGGTAGAAACAGTTGATGAAAAGGATCCTGAAAGACAAAACTTTGATACGGGAGCAGACAGGTCTAATGTTGAAGGTCAAGGCATGATTTGTTTAGGTTCTATTGTTGATGACATGAAGAATCAAAATATAGAGTCCAGTGTACAGAACAAGGAATTTGCAGAACACCGATCTGGTATATCACCTCCTAAGAAAGATTCACCTGCTATTTATTCCGAAGAAGCTCAGAAAAATACTGAGTTGAAAGAATCCAAGCTCCCTTGTGTTGAATCAGATGAAACTGAGGAAAGTGCTTCGTCTTCTTTTGCTGCACCTTCAAAACCTGAGACAAAGATAAAATTTGACTTAAATGAAGGTTTGATAGCAGATGATGGAAAATATGGGGAGCCAGTCAACTGTATAGCTCCTGATTCAACCAGTGTTCATGTGATTAACCCATTACTTTCTGCTGTAAGTTCCATGGCCAATGTCCTTCCTGCTTCCATTACAGTAGCTGCTGCAGCAAAAGGGCCTTTTGTACCTCCGGAGGATCTATTGAGAAGTAAAAGTGAACTTGGATGGAAGGGATCTGCTGCCACTAGTGCATTTCGACCAGCTGAACCCAGAAAAGCCTTTGAAATACCTTTTGGGTCGACAGATGTATCCTCTACTGATGCTTCTACTAGTAGAGATGTCCGCCCTCTGTTGGATATCGATCTAAATGTGCCAGATGAAAGAGTTGTCAAGGACATGGCTTCTCGAGATTCTGATCCAGCTGTCAATTCAGCATCTGATTTCATAAGTAACCATGGTATGACACTGAATGAACGCATAGGTGCTGTGCCTGCTCGTGGCTTTGTAGCACTTGATCTTGATTTGAACAAAGTTGAAGAAGCTGATGAAATGGGGCATTGCTCTTCAAGCAGCAATTTTAAAGTGGATGTTAGAAGGGATTTTGATCTAAATGATGGGCCTGTAGTTGATGATGCTGCTGAGCAGTTTACAAGTCATCTGGGCAAGGGTGGTATGCTTTCTCAACTTCCTACTTCTGGCCTGAGAATGAATAATTTAGAACTTGGCAACTTCTCGTCTTGGTTTCCCCCTGGCCCTGGTAATACATACTCAACTGTGACAATTCCGTCAATGTTACCGGACCGAGTGGATCAGCCCTTTCCCGTCATAACTCCTGGTGCACCACAAAGAATATTTTCTCCTACTGGTGGTACCCCATTTGCACCTGATGTTTATCGGGGACCAGTTTTGTCATCATCTCCTGCGATCCCTTTCCCATCTAACTCTTTCCAATACCCTGTGTTTCCTTTTGGAACTACTTTTCCTTTATCGTCTGCAACATTCTCTGTGGGAACAACCTCATATGTAGATTCCTCATCTGGCGGAAGGCTATTTACGGCTCCTGTAAATTCACAGTTTCTAGGCAATGTGGGTGCAGTCTCATCCCAATTTCCAAGACCTTACCTGGTTAGCCTTCCTGATGGTAGTCGTAATGGTAGTTTGGATAACAACAGAAAGTGGGGCAGGCCAGGTCTAGATCTCAATTCTGGCCCCGGTGCCGTTGATATGGAGGGTAGAGAAGAGATGTTGCCTCTGGCATCAAGGCAACTTTCTGTTGCCAGTTCACAAGCTCTAGCAGAGGGGCAAGCAAGGATGCTCTCGGTTTCAGGTGGTATTTTGAAGAGGAAGGAGCCTGAAGGATGTTGGGATAATGGGAGCTTCAGATACAAGCAATCTTCATGGCAGTAGGAACAGTATACAGGAATCTGGTGCCCTTTTCTAGTCTTGTAAGTATTTCTACTTTGAATTGTGGAATAATAGGTAACAGATCTTGGAGAAACTAACTTGATTCCTTGAGCATGATAATAAGTTAAAGTTCTTATTGATATGTTTTAGGGAAATTTATCTGCATAATTGTTAGTGTCAAAAATTATCTGTTGCAATACCTAGTATGCATGTGTAGCACTAAAGTTGAATAAGAGCTGCTGAGACGGATTTTCTTTCCCTGAGCATAGTATTTCTGGAATTCCCTTTTCTTCTAGGCAATTAAGCCCCTGTTTGTCTCCCATTCTTTTATAGCTCTTTTCCTACATACTCATTTTCAACCACACATTCACACAAATATTCACACATAAATCCAAAACTTTTCCCTACTTTTTAACCACACATTCTCCTAAATTCACTATTCAATACAACGTTTTTCCAAAAAAAATGGTCACCAAACAGGTCTCCCCCTCCTCGTCTTTCTTTTTCTTCTCCTCCTTCTAGATGTAGTGTGCATGAATTGAGGTTATCTTTTGCATTTCTTTAATGTGTGCTTTTCCTTCTCATTTTTTCTCCAGTGGTCGCACAAGCCTGATCCTGAATTATCACCAGGATGGATCTTCCTTGGAGATTGGGTGGTGAGTGAGTAGATGTGTTCATGGTCTCCGACCCCCATCTCTTAAAGTGTGTCAGTTGTGACAAAAGTTTCATGGAATTTGCTAGTTGCTGGGAGGATGGAGATAACTTTCCTGTCTGTAGATATTTAACTGTTGGAAAGCATGCATTGTCCTATGCTTAAATACTGAAGATCGATGGCCATACTGATTCGATGCATTGTCCCAGGAAACCATTCTGGAAATGTGATTGGAACTGAACTGACAGTCGTGGAAGCCCCCTTTTATGAGTATTTGTTTTAATTTTATCTAGTTGCAGCTTGTTCTTTTTGATTCACTTGATTCTCCCTTTCCACCGTTGTATACTTGTATCCAGGTTGGCACCGAATTTTGGAAGCAAAAGCCTTTATTCTCTAACGGTTCAGTTCTTATGTCTTATGTGGAATTTCAATTTGGATTTTCTGTCCAACATTAGATGTACTGCCTGCCAATGTATGTTGTGCTCAAGAAGGATAGTTTCATCACATAACAAGAAGTCATGTATGTTTGCCAAACTTCTTTTCTCGTTCAGATGGATTATTTACAGCAGAAACTAGATTTATCTACAGTACAAATGCAGATTCGTTGTTTCAAAATCAAACGTTAATTGGAATATCAAATTCTTATGAGAGATCAACTTTTGAGAATGAAATTACTTCTTAATTCATGACTCGCATAGAAAGAATTCCTCAAAAGATTTCTACCGTCTTTCATAACCAATATACTAGGGGCGACTTCCCATGAATAAACGCTTGTTGCTAATGCAAATATTATCATTCTTGTCCAATGTAGCTAGAGATTTTCCGAGAGTACTCCATGAGCAGAATAGAACAGGAGCAGCGCGTTCTTTAGAGTACTTGCTATTTTCACATTTGCTATTGATGTGTACAATTTTTTTATGACCTGACCACCCACGGCCTCATGGTTGAGGTTATGATAACCTCGAGCACTCTCTAAGGCCAGAACATCCTCTAGTTTATGTGATCGGGCTTGAAGCCCTTGGACATCTCGTGTCCCTCACTATCATTTTCATTCTCTTTCTATCAGATCTCCTAATCTAATAGAACTCTACCACTAGAGTTTTATACTTATCTAAACACTCTTTCTCACAACTCCAATCAAATTACAACACCTAACTATGGAAATATTTCCAAACATGACATCTCTTTAATCACATAAGGATAAATTGATTTATCCTACTAGGAGTGTACTATTGATAAGTGCATTTTGTACATTTATCTAAGTCATTAAATTAGAATAGTTGTTAGTGATTTGAATAAGTTATAGCTTAATTTTGTATTAATTATATTTGTTAGATTGAGTTCAATGTAAATTGGTGGATTTGAAAGAAAGAAACAAAAACGTGCGGAAACGAAAGAAATTCAAAATTTGGGGACCAAAGTGTAAATATCCAATAGTTGATTTGGACCACAAAACTACGACTGAAGATCATATATGATCAATTGGATGCAATTGGAGGTCAAATGAGTGAAATATAGTGAAAATATTTTCACAAATCAATTTCCAACAGAAAAAGTTATGCACCAAATTTTTAGGCTCAACTTAAGACCTATTTTTTGGATAGCAAATGTTCGAATTAGAAAAATTGTATTTCTAGAAGAATTGTATCCCTTTGAATTAAATTTCCAACGCATCTTGAATCACCTCAATCGAATATCCTTAGAAAAATTTATGACCAAATTACTGAAAGCTACTTAGGGACGAATCGAAGAGAACATGCACAGCGATACCCTATTTTTTCCCAATTCGAGAGCCATTTGGCTCAATGGTGCGCGCGTGGTGGTTCTGCTCGTGCTCGCAGATGAATCAACAATTTTCTTTCGTGATTTAAACTCTTTTGGAATCCCAATTGGACGCGATTTTAACCTATTTTCTGGCTCGTATAAATAGAAAACGAGGGTTACACATTAAAAAAAAATGCCTCTTCATACACAATAATATCATAAAATTCATAAAAATATTGTCATCAAATTCATCAAGAACAAGAGGTCAATTGTTGATATTTCAAATCATCTCTAACAAGCCAAAGCTTTTGAAGTTTTGATTTTACACATCCTTGACTTAAGCTATCATGTATTCAAGCCAACAAATCTATACGTGTGTAGAGAACAGTTTTTGACTTCTAGCTCTACAACAAACCTCAAAAGAAACAACCAGCAATTTAAATAAATTGATCTTCCTGAAATCGCTGCACTTGGACAAATAATATAGGCTAAACACAAATCTTAGGATTAAGGGGAAAGTAATAGAGCATGATACTAGTATGTCAAATATGATGAAATATACTACTTTTCTGGGTCAGGAAGAGCAATCAGTCCAACTTCTTAAGTAGTCGAGATATTGAACAAGGGGCATTTGAAACGGTTCCTCATTCCAAGCGGGTTATTCTTCTCCCACAGAAGAGATTTCTGCAATTGCAAGCATGAAGAATGTCAGCCAACAGAAGGAAACATGTGCATTTAACAGGTCGAACCCAACGACAGAAAGTTCAAAGAAACAAGATAAATAAATATGTAAATTAATCAGATGTAACTATATAGGGTGAATTCACAATTGTGGGTTTATGAAATTCATATTGATGGTGCTCACAAGAAACATGTGCATACTATATAAGTCATATTGATGGTTTTGCTTTCAATATTTTCTGAGGGTTGTGCTGCCAGTAAAGTAATATCAAGTTGCCAATGTATAACAAGATTGCAGGTATTGATCATAGGAAATTTTTATAAAATCTGCGGAATGGACTCCTTAAATTATAAGACCTGAAAGTTAGCTTAAACGGAACATTCTGCGTAAAGTTTGGTGGGTCCTTGGGCAATCATGATCCATATATGAGTTGGTTAAAGAATGAAATAGCATCCAGCTAATACTGATCAAGATGATGCTGCAAGATACAAGCATATGGTTGTAGAACAATCCCAAACCAAATTTGATGATACTGAGAAGTTACTTAATGACATTATTAACTGATAATCCATAAAAAATTCCATTTGATGAAATTCAACCCTTTAACCACCTTACTTCCTTTTGTTCAAAGAATTAAGTGATTTTGATAATTGATGACTACCAATTTCTGAATAACATATCTGAAGGTTTGAAGCTTCTCTATATGGTTTTACTCAAAACTTCGGAAGCCGAGCTCCATGTTCTCCTTTCATTTTTCTATTATAAATCCTTACACGATAGCTGGGCCTGTAAAAGTGGGGTAGCTTCCAAGCCTCTGCATGTGTACTTGGGTGAATGCAGGATTTGACTCTAGGCACCTAATATAACTACTTGTATTGAACCACATCACCTAAAAACTTAAGTTGTCATAGTGTGGATAAACTTAGTTACTAAAATTTATGTCTTTAAAACAACATGTCACATGCAAGCCAGAACGCCAGGTGCATTTTCTCAGCAATAGCCTAACACTTGAACAATTTTCGTAAGGGGGTGGTGGTAGGACTTGAACTCAGGTTCTCAGGTTCTGTGTTAACTCTAATATCATGTTGAATCATGTAATTTAGAAGTTTAAGCTATCAGAGAAGCGTTCAACATTAGATATTTTCCAGCTGACAGCTGTTTAACTGGAACTTCTAAACATGTTAGTTCTGTTATTTGCAATTTCTTGGGAATTAACAATACCAACAAATGTGATTCTCCTCCAGTTGAAGGTAGCATTTGATTGCAAGTATCTAATTTGACAACAATAACACTTTCCTAGCTAACTAGACTAGCTGGGACTCTTCGATATCCTGTTAAACTCAACTGTTTGAAAATAACAGACACCAATATACTATCAGGAAAGGAAAGGACTGACCCAGTCAACCTTCTTAAAATTTTCTTTTGTCACCAACAGTCGGCGTTTGATTCTTTATCCTTATGATTCCTTGGTTTACAAATACCGCCCTTCAAAAAGGCAATGATGACAATGCAACATGACAGTAGCTAGTGTCAGTCAAGTTTTTCTCCACTGTGGTACATTTGTTAGGGATAATTGTTAGTACTGGACAGTGTTAAAGAAGAAATATATAACTAGAATATTTTTCAATATACTATTCAATCCTGTCAGTCTCTGTAGTAAACATTCACTTGGGATTTATGAAGATTATAGCAAGCATTGGAAGTAAATCAAATAGAGTAATGTGGTGGTCGTGTTGTTTGGACAGAACTAGTGAGAACAGCATAATAATAGAGTTACTAACGCAAAGCATCCTGGACGCGGCTTCTTCTTCTCCCTTTGTTTTTGTGGTGGCTTGATAACTACCCTGATAGCAGCATCAAAAACTGCTTTTACATTCTGCATATTGCATTGACAAGGCAGAAAGTCATTTACATTACAAATTCCATAACAAATCCAAGACACTCGTTGAGCAAAATCATTTGGAATTACAAAAGAAAATGAATCACAGAATCTGGCTCACGTGTAACAAGCAGCACGATCCAACTATTGAGCCTATACATTCAGACAAACATTCACACACAAAACACAATGATATCGGCCTGTAAATGTAATTTCTTTTAAATCAACCATTATATTTCCTAATAGGAATGGAACATTCTGAGAAATAGCCCGTCTTCATGGGTATATAGTACCCTGTGGGCAGATGGTCAGGTAATGCTCTTCTGAGGACCCAATTATCACTTATAGACTTTCAGTTTTAGAAAAACGTTTTGGATGAGATACTACTAATTGGTTGTTGATTGATCAAGTGTGGATGACTCTCATTATGTTACACATCTTATGTCAAAACTTTATTTTTTTGTCGCCAACTTCTCATAATTCCCTCCTAGATATTCAGCCATATATGAACTGTTTAATTGAATGCTTGAATTATGATTTGACTCCAGATTTGACAGAAAAATCAGATATAACCATATGAAGAATGACTAAGGCTCCAAAAGATCGTTCTGTAAAGAGCAAATAGTCTTTTTAGACAGACTAATCATATGAATTCGTAAAATGCTATGGGTGGAAATCCATGGGGATCCTTTATATGATTCTACAAGTTTTCACTATGTAACTTGTTGCAAAATTAATAGCCGATTCAATCATTACCTGTTGAGTTTTAGAGCTGCATTCAATATAGTAAGCAGCACCAATTTGTTTACGGAGCTCCTCTCCCTGATTGATTATACATAGACAAAGCAGTTATTTTAAAATAGAGATAAAAACCAAAGAGCTAGCAGCAGCCAATGATGAGAATCCATGCCTGTACAGTGGTCACAGGAACTAATCCCGGATGATCAGCTAAGTAGTGCTTATCCTCGCGAAGGTCTATTTTAAAACAATTGTTAGATTGCATAATTATATGAAAAAGATAAAAAAAACTGGAGAACCATAGTGAAAAAGAGTAAATCATTAATTCAAATATGACGTAAATGCTACAGATATAACATGACTTATACAATAAAACAGTTTCTTTAGAAAGGTACAAAAAAAATAAAAAAAGGCCTAGGATTAAAACTGTAAAAGGTATGATTAACCCCTTGAAAAAATTTCATTGATATTATGGAGGAATTGTGGTCAGATAGTTTCTGTTCCGGAGGGTCATAAAGGACTAGCATTAAAACTGAAAAAGGTATAACCTTTGAGTTCAAACCATAAGGACGGTTTCTAATTGTGGGGTTTTAACACAAAATCTCAGTTATCAGATCACCATTGAGAAATTGTGAAAAATTTGGAAGAAAAAGGAACCTTAAATAACATGTCAAATACTTGATCTAGTGGTTTGCCCATTTGAAAGGCATAACGTTAAAATTCTTACATTGAATTTGAGATGCCAAAAGGTTATGGACTGTCTATTGCATATGCGGAAAACCACATGAAGAAATTACCAGATCAAAAATAGGATTCAACTCTCTCCACGGGATTGGGCATATATATTTTCTCCACAGGATCGGATATACGCATTCAACTCTCTGCACTTTTGCATTCAATTTGTTGAATCTAAATATTAACTCAAAATATTCAATGAATTCCAGGAATGGAAATCCAGAACTTCTCACACCTAAATTATTAATTTTTTTTTTTCTGTGATTAACAAAACCAGTGACATTTTTTAAAACATCAATGAGTGCAATTTATTTCACCGCTTATTTTTCGTGCAAGCTAGAAGAAGGTAAAGAGTTAAGGAGAGGTTATATTAAGAATTGCCTCGTATTATTAAATAATGCCAAAGCTATGCTGAATAATGCCACCTTTCTCAATCCAAAACAGACAAATTTAGCCATTATCTGACAAGGACAAACTTATTAGGAAAATATGATGTGGTACCGTATTACCAAACTTGACAGTCAATTGATTAACCATGATACAACAGGAGATGAATGAAGAAAAATGACAATTTTCAAAAGAAAAGGCAAGGATAATTGTAGCCTCAGATGATATAAGATACCTGATTTGGTGCCAACTAGTACCACCGGGATCCCAGGAGCAAAATGCTGAAGTTCAGGGATCCACTGCGCAAGAAGTACTATTAAAATCATATTAAACACTAAAACTCCGTATAAAATAAAATTTGGTACCAAATAATTATTTGAAACACAGCTTTCATGCATTATGCACCTTTTTAACTATGTTCTCATAGCTTGCCCGACTAACTAATGAAAATGCTAAGACAAACACGTCTGCTCCTCTGTAGCTCAAAGGTCTTAATCTGTTGTAATCTTCTTGACCTGTAGATGGAATCACAACACCAAAAAACCATAAATTTGATTCAGAGAAGGGAACTTTTTATTGGGAAGAATATAATTGTTAGGAGAATTTCATTCTTAAATTAGAACATAGCAGTGAAATATCAATTGGAAAATAAACTGATTTCAATAGTGAGAATAACCTCACCAGCTGTGTCCCAAAGCCCTAAGTTAACTGTAGTTCCTTCAACTACCACATTTGCACTGAAGTTATCAAACACTGTAGGTACATAGTCCTGAAGATGCAATAAATAAAATATTAATCATTTAGTAAATGTTTGTTAACAGGACTCTTTTTCTTCCACAGTACTGTCTAATCCGTGCTACCAAACAGGCCATAAATGCACAAAAGCACATAAGGAAACATCAGAGGGAGATAAACACAAATTACAGAGTCCAAGGAGGATACTGCTAAACGAAAAGGTCAAAAAACCCAGAAACATATAAAAGCAAAATAACCTTTCTACCTACAAAACCAAGAGAAAACAGAGAAAAGCTGCAAAATCCAGATGCCTAAGGACGATTAAAAAATGGAAAAGAACTGCATGATTGCACTAGGTATTCGATGAAATTGGCCAAGAAGGCATCATACAAACTAACTGTGTATATAAATTATAAACAGATAAACCCAAATTGTCCAAGAAAACAACAAATCTTTTCTTTAAAAGATGAAAAAAAAAAAAAAAAACAAAGGGTTAGGAGACTGACTGTGGGGAACTTGTTACTGGTGTAGCAAATGAGCATACAAGTCTTGCCAACAGCCCCATCACCAACAGTTACACACTTTATGAATCTTGAAGCCATCCTAACATCAGAATACTATCCAAGAAAACTTTGGAGACTACAAAAATTATATACTTTTTTAATGTAGAAATAGACTAAAAAAATCCAAAGTTTGTGAGGTATTTGGTGGTTGAAATGGTTGTAAAAGCACGAGAGAGACAGAGAGAGAGAGAAGCATTGGTGAATAGGTCACGTGATTCTTATTCATCGACAGTAATTTTGGCGCATAAAAATTGGATCTTTATTACTTTTTATTTTAGAATATTTTTTTGTCAAAACAATCCCTCTTTTTTTCCAATAAAATGGAACAAACTATTTATTATCTTATTTCGATCAACTTAACGAGTCGAGCAAATTGAAGTAAAATATTCAGGTGTTTATTTATTTTAAACTACTTTTTTCTTATTTTTTTTAAATCTTAATATACTCATAAAAACCTTTAAAATATAAATGAATGAGTTAGGATTATGAACTTAAAATCGAATGATCAAATCAATCCCAAAATTACAAGTATATTCTATAGTCGATTAGACTTGATCATAATTATATATACTTTTGTTGCCGTGAAATTGGTGGACATAATGAGTTACCGACAATTGGTATACAACAGACAAAATGTCGATTTTGATACTTTATTACTACTACAAAATTTATCAAATCGTTTCCTATTTATGCGTTCATGGACGGTGTACAGTAGCATATTTATTGTGTGTGGCTTATTCCTGATTTTCGACAAAGGACACATCTGCATTTAATTGTCCCAGAGTAAGTGGGTGTAACTTAAATATTGTTGGGATTCATAAATGAGATCTTTATTTTTATTTTTTATCGTTGATCAGCCGGTGTGCCAACCGGATCTGATTTAAATGTTTACATTTAATTTTTTTTAAATAATTAATAGGTTTTCTCAATTCGATTATGCAGAATTTTGACCAAAAAAAAAAATTGAGGGTAAATTTTCTCTATAAACATTATATCATTACATACTCGAATACATTTTTGTGATTGTTATTCGACTCTGAAAGAGTAATTTTCTGCACTTTAAAAGAGAATATTTACGAAAGTTGAAGTCGGACATCTCAACATCAACAACCATGATAACACTCCTCCCAATGCAATGGTCTTAACAATTATTCGAGCTAGCTTTAGATATATGCAATGGACATTAGGGTTTTCAAGTACTAGGATGTTCTTTATACAAATATATGCAAACAGATGAGGCTGCACATGGCATTTGGTGGCTACTTCGTTTGTTGGCATTTTTATTTTGTACTGAACCACTACAGGAATATCAAGTTCTAACTCTCAAGAAAACAACTGATCAACAGCAGCTACTAATCGCAAGTGCAGTTTTTAAGAATGTTCGATCCCAAGAATTAATCAAGGACACCACAAAGTTTAGTAAGTTGTGCCATGAAATGAGGGCCCACATAGATAGAGATGGTCAAAATATTTGATAGAATTTACAGTTTCATATAGAATGAATTTGCTTTCATTGATTTATTGAAGTATACAATTTTTGTGTGTATATAACAATGGAAGACATCCATATATTTGGTAAATAACTAATCTAGGAAATGAAATAAATACGGTATGAAAATTCCTATAATTATATATGTTATTTGGTCTTGAATTCGTTTCTTTATGCTTCGTCGTTGATCTCCCATTTTTCGATTGAAAGTAAATAACTAATTTCAGGAAACAAGCAACCCTATTTTTCTACTCTAACGAGCAATAAGAACGCAATCTCGAAAGGCAATAACGTTGAATCGAGTGTTGCAAAATCATTGTTCAAATAAATAGTTCG
Organism: Fraxinus quadrangulata; assembly: GCA_903798255.1. Taxonomy (NCBI): domain Eukaryota; kingdom Viridiplantae; phylum Streptophyta; class Magnoliopsida; order Lamiales; family Oleaceae; genus Fraxinus; species Fraxinus quadrangulata. The sequence goes on from CAIGRB010012062.1 coordinate 16,460, forward strand.
ATAACTAAATTGAAAAGTTTAGACAGCATTAAAGCAAAAGAAATGTCAAGAAAGATCAATAATTAAATACTTTAGGCATGAGTAAAGATTAAGCAATATGATAAAAGGACACATTAAAAGATCAAGAAAAGTGCTTGTTTAACACTATCAAAAAGACAAGGAATTAGAGGCTGGCTTAATGCTTCCAAACATTTCTTAAAGAAATAAAGAGTCATAAATTGATTATGCATAAGTTGGTGAGAACAATTATATTTCGATAAAATGTTTCAATCACCTCTTTCTAAAGGATTGCCTTGTATTGAGGCTGTAGACAATTTTAGATATTCAGATCGAAGTCACTCATGATACTATTTTTCTTTTATCTTACAAATTTTATTTCGCACAAAATAATATTATAAGAGAAGTTCGAAAATAATCATTTTTTGTACAAGGCTACTTTTATTGTTATTATTAATTAATTAATTTCTTGTTTTGGACGGGGTTGATAATCAAGGGGAGGAGATAAAAAAAAAAAAAAGGAAAGCATCCAGTGGGTTGGACCAAATTGGGCTCTAAATTTACTGAAAAATGTGACCCATCCAGAAGTTCGTGGAGGCAAGTGGCCCATACAATGTGTGTGTTTAATATAAAAATTGATAACTCCACGTTATTAACATTACATTATGAGAAATAAAAATCTTTTTTCTCAAAATTGCAAAAATCGTGTCATAAATTGACAAAAACTATAGTATTCGTGCTTTTGAAATTGGCACTTTTAAAAATTGAAAAAAAAAAAGGAATTAAAAAAAAAAGAAAAATCTTAATGAGTTCTACTCAACTGGAAGAAAAAATTAATGTACTAATAGATTTCCAGTACCACATTCTATTTTCCATTTAGATAACATTTGTTGATTCAGCATACTCAGGTAGATTGAGTACCTAAATTAAAAGTCATGTCACTAATTGTGTTTTTTTTATCCCAGTTTCCAAAAAGTAACATATACGAATCTGAATGATTAATAAAAGACGAAACGAGCATATTATCATATCAAATGTACATAATAAAACTCAGTTCAGACCGTAATCTCTGGCATTAACAGATTAGACACAAGTAAGCGAGACAACTATGTATAACACGACGGCGACAGACATTTTATAACCATGCTGGATTCTTTAAGGGAGTAACAACAGCCTTCACCTGCAGATAGTTGTTGAGGCTGTAAATTCCTTTTTCCCTGCCTATACCACTCATTTTATATCCACCGAATGGAATCGCAGCATCAAAAACATTGTAGCAGTTAACCCAAACGGTGCCAGCCCTCAATCCTCGCGACAATGTGTTAGCAGTATCCAAACTCCTTGTGAAAACACCTGCTGCTAGACCGTATTTCGTCGTGTTAGCCCTTTTTATCACTTCATCATTATGCCTGAAACAAAGTGAAAAGTAAGTATCCTAAACCACCTTCTTCTCGTTTTCGCTTTTGCTTTATAGTCCTTTTATGAGTTGTAAACGTTAAAATGAATACTTGACTTTCACAACAACAAACTAAGCCTTATTCTCAAGAAATATACGGCCAAGTTCTTAATGCACTGACTGTTAATATTCACAAATAGCTGAAAATTCATGAACTTACTTGAATTTTAGGATGGTCTGCACAGGGCCAAAAATCTCATCTTGTGCTATTAGCATATTATCCTGATTCAACAGAAATGTAAAAAGTCCATTATTACAGTCACTATAGATGTTTAACACATTTTATCTGCCCGTAGAATAGGAATATGGAGTACCTCAACACTTGAAAATACAGTGGGCTGAATAAAGAAACCTTCGGACCCGATTCTTTCGCCTCCACATTCAAGGGTGGCATTGCTCTCAATGCCAGATCTTATGTACCGAAGAACCTTCTCAAATTGCTCGGAGTCAATCTACCAAAGTCGTTAAGAGGAATATCAGCTTTCACGGTTTTAATAAGTTCAATTTTATAGTGAATCAAAGGACTGAAAAAACAATTGTATAATTGTTTTAGGCAACTGGTAGGAGGGCACAAGGGAATTAAAAAAAAACAAATCTGATGTTGAATGGGTAAATCAATCATTTGTCCTCGAGGGTCCGACATTAAGCCTCATTTTCATGTGCACATTAGTACAAAAACTTAGCTTTGTAAGGAGACTTCTACAATCAACGTGGGGAAGAAGGCTAAAGACGTAATGATTCTAATTATGTTCAACATCTTGGTTTATGGGCTTATAATCACTTGAGCATCCTCCACTAACAAGTTAGTTTTAAGGGTGAGCTCTACCCAATGTGGTTGTAAGAATTGGTATCATAGCAAACAGCCTTCCAGGCATGACCTTGGTTGCAGATGGGCCAGCTTGGGGAAGGCTATTTTTAATAGAAGACTAGTTCTGTGTAGTGAAGTGACCCTGTCCATGAATATGGACCTTCTTGGATGTCGGTTCTGAGGGGTGGATGTAACAAGTCTAATCGTGTCCCGCATTGCCAAGCTAAAACTTAGGTTATGAGCTAATTACAACTTGGGACAATCACTACTACAAGTCAGTTTTAAGGGTAAGTTCTACCCAATATGGTTGTAACAAAATAGTTCGGGTGAATGAAACTCACACACATGGATATAAGATTGGGAGAAAGTGAGGTCGTACCTGAGGACCTTGTTCGATACCTTTCTTGAAGGGATCACCGACTGTACGTCTGATAGCACGTGCCTTTGCCTTCTCTAGGAACTCATCATATACACGTTCATGGACATAAGTACGAGAACCAGCACAGCAACATTGGCCCTATAACAAACGCGTTGAATCATGGATTCTATCCTCAAATTCTAGACGAAAAAGATTGCACGAACCTGGTTAAAGAACAGAGCAAAATGTGCTTGCTCTACAGCCTTATCAATATCAGCATCCTCACATATGATAAATGGGGATTTCCCTCCAAGTTCTAGGGTAACTGATTTCAGATTGCTTCTTGCAGCAAGCTCAAGTACAATTTTACCAGTGTTGGTTGATCCCGTGAAAGCAATCTGGAAAAGAGCAGCAGAAGTTGGTAGGGATGAATACTTTCCTAACTGATTTGGCACTAAAATTTGGCTCAAATACCATAAAGTAAGCAAGACAATGTAGTTAAGAATCCCTGATAATGTGATCTGATAAATTGTTATAAATTCATATGGAAGTTCTTAAACACCTTATCCACATCCATGTGACTAGCAAGAGCTGCACCAGCAGATGGACCATATCCAGAAACCACATTTAGTACACCAGGGGGAAGACCTGCCTACCAAGATTCCAAATGCGATATGGATTAGACCAGAAAACAATAGCAGATAGAAAAAGACAGAACATTATGTGACTCGTTGCTTATTATCGTTATACAATCAAAGATCAACAAAAAATAAATCAAATTAGTCATAACTTGGATAAAAATTATGCAATATTTAAGTACTAATGAATGACCAAAATATAAGTTAATCCTAAATTGACTACATTCAAAACAAGCATGCAGCAAATAAACCCTGCACATCTAATCATGTTAACCTGTTTACGTTGTTTACAAATGGTCTAAACTCTCTATTATTTTCTTGGAGTATGAATTCCATACCAAGAACTAAGAAAACACGAACATCTAAGAAAAGAAAAAAGATAAAAAACAATAAATATAAGACTGCAAAACTACCTCATGGAACAATTTTGCTACATATAAACCAGTCAGCGGTGTTTGCTCTGCAGTTTTTAGCACAATGGTGTTCCCACATGCCAGTGCCGGACCGACTTTCCAGGCGAACATAAGCAAGGGAAAGTTCCAAGGAATAATTTGACCTGCAACACCAATTGGTTCGTGCAAAGTTTGTACATGATACGGTCCATCGGCTGGAACCGTTAGACCGTGAATTTTATCTGCCCAGCCTACATTATTGGAGAATTCATGTTAGGAAATTCCAGAAAATAGGTATAAGATTTTGAGTGTTATAGCATTTCCAAACACTAGAAGCAACTGTAGTATCCAAATACCTCTTTTAAAAGCTTGAGCCTTTTAGGGAGGGAACACATTGATCTAATTAAATTCATCCTTCAACATGTCCCCTCAAATTAAAGATGAAATAATTTTTATTAGAGGCTAGGTATGATCACAATTTACAAATGAGTGGCGACGAGACTTGAACTCAGTATATCTAGTTATCTTAATAGTTGAATCACCTCATCTAAAAACTTGAGCCTTCAGCGAGAAGAGATATATATATATAATTAAATTGATTCTTCAACGATATCAACACTTAATAGAAGTTTTACCAGCATAATAATGAAATAGACGAACAAATATTGGTAGTTCAGTTTTGAGAGCTTGGTCGTAAGGTTTCCCGTTGTCCCACGTCTCGAGTGCAGCAATCTCGTCCGTGTGTTTTTCAACCAAATCAGCAAACCGTAGCATTATCTGTGCCCTTTCCTAAACCATTATCCACCCCCACCCCCCAAAAAACCATAGCTTAATTAGTACGAAATGATATCCAATGGAGACAATAAACGAAAAGTCATAACGATCATAAGAGGAAAACAAAAAATGGAATGCTTACATAAGCACTCATTTTCGGCCATGGCCCTTCATCAAACGCTTTGCGGGCAGCAGATACTGCACGATTGATATCCTCAGCATCTCCTTCAGAAACATGTGCAATAACTTCTCCAGTCCGAGGATCCAAAGTGGGAAATGTTTGCCCTGTTCCACGATAAGGCTCGAGTTAAATTCGTGCTACATTTATTCACATGGAAAACAAGACATTCGATTCGACAAAAAAAAGGGTGAAAATGCTAAATCATGATTACCTGATGCTGAATCAACAAATTGTCCATTGATCAAAAGCTTGGTGTAATTAATCTGTACCGGTGGAGTAATTGGTTCCTCAAGAATTGCAGTAGTACTAAACCTGTGCATGCCCCTTCCAAAACCATTATTTCTCCCTGCATATAATTATTGTCAAATAATGGATAAATTGCACGAGTCGCAGCCATGAGCCAACAAAAAAGTTTGGACTAAAAGTGCAAAAGCGGATATAGATCGAGAACATCGTGTGCAATTTGTCCTCAATTAAACAATGTCCTATACTCCTATTACATAGTTTCGTACAAATACTTAGGCCTCGAGGGACCACATTCTTCTGTCTGGAGGTAGGTAGTATTCCAGAACATGTGAGGACAAACATACAAGTAGTAATAAAAAATGACAGACTGTAGATGTTTCCTAAGCCCCTTTGGAATTTTCGACTGTAAGGTGCATTAGATAGTAGTCGACATTATTAAGAAAGAAAGAAAAAAAGTTAAAATCCTATTAATCGGTGTCTAATCCTGTCCAGTGCAAAACATACTTGGACTGTAAGCTTTTAAGTTAGAGATTCAGATCATCAATCATTAGAAAGACATGAAGGGAAAGGTCCTATATCCACTCAGGCAAAATCCAATTAACTAAAAGTGAGTTTGCTAGGTCAAACTTGCTTTTAAGTTATTTATTTTGCCAAACATGTTTTTCACCCATTAGGCGGATCCAAAAATTCTAGTGAGCTAGGACGGCCGTTGACTGCAGCAATAACGAGATTATTTATTAATAATAATAAAAAAAATTTCAATCAATATATAAATACACCAAAACGTAAAAATCATATACATGCAACCCAAAATGATAAGAAAAAAATACAATAACAAATATAACCCAAGCGAGCGGCCGTCCAATATATATTCATTTTTTCTATTACAGAGCCATCATGGGCAATCGTCCTTACTCACCGGGTGTTTGTTCTACCCCTAACACTACTTCTAAAACAAGAAATTGAATCTTTAAACAAATTCACTAATTCTAAACAAGAAATTGAATGTCGGTCACCTCTCAAATGAACATCATCTTCAAGAATTCTTTAGATATATCCACACCACATGCATTATGCATATAGAAAAACCACACATCCATACTCAAAACGATACAGTGACTCATGCAGAGTTATATACATGTGTTTGAATATATATATATATATATAGAGAGAGAGAGAGAGAGAGAGAGAGAGATCACCAAACGAAGCAGGAGTAAGGGAGAGAGAACGTGAGAGAAAATAGGAAATTCTACGAGCTGCCATGGCGTTGATTATCTCAATAGCTTCTTCTTCTTCTTGATTATATCTGAAGCTGATGGGAGGAACTATGGAGAAAGAGCAAATGGTCTAGATATCATAAAATACGTATATATAGCATGTTTGACTTTATCTTTTGTTTTGTTTTGTTTTCGAATGCGACTTATAATCTTTTAAAAAGTTAATTTAAGAATTTAATTTTCTTTTTTAAGTTTAACCAAGCACTCCACTTAACACTCAACTAATCCCAATTTCTTTATATATTCTAGATGTCATTTGTTGTTTGGAGAAAATATTAACAATTGGTCTCAACCACGAAGGAGTATCGTCATAACTTTTCTTTTGACAATGCAATTATACTATATGTACATTGTATTTGACATCATTATTTATATTGTGACACGTGGCAACACATCATTCGTCAGTTAACAAAAAACTATTTTCCAGCCATTTCTTTTTGAAAACACAAAGAATGTCAAAAAAGATGTAAACCGTGGAATATACACCTGACATTATTTTTGACATTATCATCTCCAATTTCACAATTTTATAGTATCATTAGTATTTGCACGACTATTTTTTTTT
>CAIGRB010012081.1:0-31112 GCA_903798255.1 Fraxinus quadrangulata
TGAATAGTCACTATCTTTCAGTTGTTTCAAATTGGCCCCTCATCAATCTAAAACAACACTCCGATCTTTACACTATAATTTCATGACTTCTAATACCCATTAGTCATAATACATCTTTGACGGATCACTTTAATTGATTAATATCCTTTAAATAATAGCACCATACATTTTGATATACAACGTGTGGCTCCATATATGTTGAAAATATCCAACACTTGACAGACTTCCTATAAGTTGGGTCCCTCTCCTCTTTGCCATGGACTTGAGAACCTCATGATAGTCCACTCCCTTGTTGAAAGCATAGCCCTCAATTGTTGTGAAAATTTCGTCAAGCGAACTCGACAGATTGAACATCGTGGATCGTACGAAGTGCAAAGAGATCGTCCTTCATGGCTTCTCTCTGGCATTTGACGAATAGCAATTAGGGGAAAATGTAGGTTTGTCTGAAAGATGAAATCTTCAGCGTTCTTCAAACGCAATTTATGCTTTTTGGTTGCCGAATTTTTTATTCTTAAACCCTTTTTTGAAACGTTTAGATTTCGACATCCTCATACTTAATTTGTTGTATTAATTTGACTTAGACCCTGTTTCGTCCCTTTTTATTTTTTTTTCAAATCATTTCAATTACATATTTTAGAGTTAAATATTTCATTAATCATTGAACTTGTATTTATATAACGTTTTACTTATTGAACTTTAAAATACCTTTGATTGGTCACTAAATTTTAAGAGAAAGTTGACTCCATTTCACTTTGACCCAACAGCACCATAGGAGATCCTCACTTGTTTCTTGGACAACATGATAATCTATCGTAACTCAATTATTACCCTGTCACTAAAATGGTATCGCATATTGTGTGTCTTGGTTCTACTTGATCTACAACCTTCATATTTCAGCATACTCTCCCAAAGTTTTATAGTATGATTTAACCCCTTCATCTCTTATATAATCAATTGAAAATATTCCATTAGTGAATAACATACATTAAGGAATGTGACCTCATCTTGAGTACACCACCATAGACTCATCCATGACTCAAGCAAAAGGATAAGCACTTAAGGCATAACCTTGATGCATTTCTATATCAATCTGAGAATTCTATACTGCTATTACCAAACAAATAAAACACAAAACTCGTTCGATGAGACATAATACGAACAAATGGTTAATATCACAATCGAAGTCGAAATCAATTTTCAACCATTCCACAAAAAATGTAGAGTAAAATATCAATTGATTACTATTATTGCACATGTCATTCACCATGCGATGCTGAACAAGCTACCATATTATGTCTCAGACACCAAAAGAAATCAGATTGGATGTGAAACCAAGAAACACTTTGCACTTTATAGACATTCTGTAAGTTGGGTCCCTCTCATCTTCACCCGTATTCTTCTACCAGATTCTCATATGAAAGCCTCCAATCTAGATTCAACCAAAATAAATCCATAATAATTAATCATGTAAAGGAAATTGATTCTTGAAGAAGTAGAATTGGACAACCTTAGCAAATTAGAAAATCTGTTGCAAGCTAGAGCCTTTAGTTTACCGGTTTCCAACCGAGTTAGTTGGAATCTTTCAAGCAACTGGAGCCTTAGTTGTTAAGCGGTAGTTAATAGCTGAAATGACTTGTATTGTGTCTATAAATAGCCTGGTTAGGTGATAGAAAAGGAGCTCTCTTGAGAGTGTAAAAGGAGAAGAGAAAGTGAGATAGATTAGAGGGATGAACTCTTGTAAATCTGGTATTAAACTTTCTGGTGATTTCTGGTTTTGTAAATCATGTTAGTCTTGGGTTAATAAAGGCTGAGGAAGATGTTTTCTTCCTGTTTAAATCCATTCTCAATGTTTAATTCTTGTTGTTAATCGTTTTCTTAAAGCCTGTTGGGCATTTTCTTCTTCTCCTGCTGGTGCATCTTTGATTACTGGAATTCTTGATTAATTCAAAAGTTAAGGTAGCCTTCAAAAACCCAACAATTGGTATCAGAGCTTGAAAATTTCTTGGCTTGATTTCTGTCCTTTTTTAAATTGGCCAACACATTTCTTGTGAAAGAAAGATTCCTGGCCAGAATCTTGATCACAATATGTCAACATCCAAGTTTGAAGTGGAGAAATTTAATGGAAAGAATGATTTCAACTTATGGAGGGAGAAGATGATGGCACATCTTGGTAACCTTAGATTGGAAGAAGCCTTGAAAGAAAAATCTGGAACTGAGGCTTCAAACCAGGCTGACACCTTGAAGAAGGCAAGAAATACCATCATCCTTAGCCTCTCTAATACAGTTCTAAGGAAGGTAATCCTTAGCCTCTCTGATACAGTTCTAAGGAAAGTAATCAAGGAGAAGATGGCCTCTGAAATGTGGAACAAATTGGAAGATATCTACTTGACCAAAGCTTTGCTAAACCGGATCTACTTGAAGCACAAGTTCTATAGCTTCAAGATAGATGAATCAAAGTCAATTGATGAGAATATTGATGAGTTTACAAAGCTGGTTTCAGACCTGGAGAATCTGGAAATCAAGATTGATGAAGAAGATCAAGCCATTTTCTTGTTAAATTCTGTGCCACCAGCCTTTGATCATTTAAGAGATACCATCAAATATAGCAAGGAATCCTTGACCCTCAAAAAAGTTACTGCAGCAGCCTACTCGAAGGAATTGGATCTGAAGCTGAATGGAAATCTTGCAAAGAGGAATGGAGAAGTGCTGTATGTGCAAGGAAGAAAAGAAAGGAAAATGTGCTGGATTTTTCATCAAGAAAGGCACTTCAAGAAGAATTGTCCACAAAGAAACAAGAGGTGGATGAAACAAGAAAACAAGAAGTAAGATGGGAAGTGTGCAAATGCCTTTACAGACTATGAAGTTGGTAAAGCTCTTGCCGTAACAAGTGCAAGACACAGCAATATCTGGATTATGGATACAGGTTGCTCATTTCATATGACACCAATGAAGGAATTTTTCATTGAATACAAACCGGTGGTTGAAAGTAAAGTGCTGATGGCTGATGATAACACCTGTGAAGTGGCTGGCGTGGGCTCTGTCAAGCTGAAATTGTGGGATGGTTCATCAAAGGTCCTAGGTGGAGTAAGGCATGTGCCATGCCTGAAAATAAATCTGATCTCACTGGGAGCACTTGACAAAACTGGTTGTGTGTACAAAGCTCAAGGTGGAGTGTTAAAGGTGATGGAAAATTCAGTGGTGATCATGCAAGGAATCCTGCAACAAGGCGTCTATATTTTGAAAGGAAATGAAGTTGAAGTCCAGCTGCAATATGTCTGAAAATTCTCCTCAAGAATCATAGTGGAGATTGTAAAGGAAATTGATTCTTGAAGAAGTAGAATTGGACAACCTTAGCAAATCAGAAAATCTGTTGCAAGCTGGAGCCTTCAGTTTACAGATTTCCAACTGAGTTAGTTGGAATCTTTCAACCAACTGGAGCTTTAGTTGTTAGGTGGTAGTTAATAGCTTAAATGACTCTTGTATTGTGTCTATAAATAGCCTGAGGTGATAGAAAAGAAGCTCTCTCGAGAGTGTAAAAGGAGAAGAGAAAGTGAGATAGATTAGAGGGATGAACTCTTGTAAATCTGGTATTAAACTTTCTGGTGATTTCTGGTTTTGTATATCATGTTAGTCTTGGGTTAATAAAGGCTGTTGAAGAGGTTTTCTTCCTGTTTAAATCCATTCTCAGTGTTTAATTCTTGCTGTTAATCATTTTCTTAAAGCCTGTTGGGCATTTTCTTCTTCTCCTGCTGGTGCATCTTTGATTACTGGAATTCTTGATTAATTCAAAAGTTAAGGTAGCCTTCAAAAACCCAACAATTGGTATCAGAGCTTGAAAATTTCTTGGCCTGATTTCTGTCCTTTTTTAAATTGGCCAACACATTTCTTGTGAAAGAAAGATTCCTGGCCAGAATCTTGATCACAATATGTCAACATCCAAGTTTGAAGTGGAGAAATTTAATGGAAAGAATGATTTCAACTTATGGAGGGAGAAGATGATGGCACATCTTGGTAACCTTAGATTGGAAGAAGCCTTGAAAGAAAAATCTGGAACTGAGGTTTCAAACCAGGCTGACACCTTGAAGAAGGCAAGAAATACCATCATCCTTAGCCTCTCTAATACAGTTCTAAGGAAGGTAATCCTTAGCCTCTCTGATACAGTTCTAAGGAAAGTAATCAAGGAGAAGATGGCCTCTGAAATGTGGAACAAATTGGAAGATATCTACTTGACCAAAGCTTTGCTAAACCGGATCTACTTGAAGCACAAGTTCTATAGCTTCAAGATAGATGAATCAAAGTCAATTGATGAGAATATTGATGAGTTTACAAAGCTGGTTTCAGACCTGGAGAATCTGGAAATCAAGATTGATGAAGAAGATCAAGCCATTTTCTTGTTAAATTCTGTGCCACCAGCCTTTGATCATTTAAGAGATACCATCAAATATAGCAAGGAATCCTTGACCCTCAAAAAAGTTACTGCAGCAGCCTACTCGAAGGAATTGGATCTGAAGCTGAATGGAAATCTTGCAAAGAGGAATGGAGAAGTGCTGTATGTGCAAGGAAGAAAAGAAAGGAAAATGTGCTGGATTTTTCATCAAGAAAGGCACTTCAAGAAGAATTGTCCACAAAGAAACAAGAGGTGGATGAAACAAGAAAACAAGAAGTAAGATGGGAAGTGTGCAAATGCCTTTACAGACTATGAAGTTGGTAAAGCTCTTGCCGTAACAAGTGCAAGACACAGCAATATCTGGATTATGGATACAGGTTGCTCATTTCATATGACACCAATGAAGGAATTTTTCATTGAATACAAACCGGTGGTTGAAAGTAAAGTGCTGATGGCTGATGATAACACCTGTGAAGTGGCTGGCGTGGGCTCTGTCAAGCTGAAATTGTGGGATGGTTCATCAAAGGTCCTAGGTGGAGTAAGGCATGTGCCATGCCTGAAAATAAATCTGATCTCACTGGGAGCACTTGACAAAACTGGTTGTGTGTACAAAGCTCAAGGTGGAGTGTTAAAGGTGATGGAAAATTCAGTGGTGATCATGCAAGGAATCCTGCAACAAGGCGTCTATATTTTGAAAGGAAATGAAGTTGAAGTCCAGCTGCAATATGTCTGAAAATTCTCCTCAAGAATCATAGTGGAGATTGTAAAGGAAATTGATTCTTGAAGAAGTAGAATTGGACAACCTTAGCAAATCAGAAAATCTGTTGCAAGCTGGAGCCTTCAGTTTACCAGTTTCCAACTGAATTAGTTGGAATCTTTCAACCAACTGGAGCCTTAGTTGTTAAGTGGTAGTTAATAGTTGAAATGACTCTTGTATTATGTCTATAAATAGCCTGGTTAGGTGATAGAAAAGGAGCTCTCTCGAGAGTGTAAAAGGAGAAGAGAAAGTGAGATAGATTAGAGGGATGAACTCTTGTAAATCTGGTATTAAACTTTCTGGTGATTACTGGTTTTGTAAATCATGTTACTCTTGGGTTAATAAAGGCTGAGGAAGAGGTTTTCTTCCTGTTTAAATCCATTCTCAATGTTTAATTCTTGCTGTTAATCATTTTCTTAAAGCCTGTTGGGCATTTTCTTCTTCTCCTGCTGGTGCATCTTTGATTACTGGAATTCTTGATTAAATCAAAAGTTAAGGTAGCCTTCAAAAACCTAACAAATCATAAGCATACTTTAAAATTCCATAAACTAGTAATACTCGGAGCAAAACGTACTCTAAAATTCGCAAAGTAAAATTTATAATATTAAGTTTAACATTTCATTCTATCTTTAAACCCAATAAAGCCCAAGAAGAAAAAAATTTTAAGGTCTTCAAGAATGAAAAATTCATTTCAAAGCGTGTGAATACATATGTGAATTCATACTCCTAAAATCCCATTATAACTACTAAATAACTGATTATGTAACAGTGTACACAAATAAAATGAACTAAAATAGTTCAAACAAGAAAATACTTACCATTTATCAATGAGTTGAATGACATCACCAAGATTGGAGGCCTGGAAGCCAGTGGACACCATGGACTTGAGAACCTCATGATAGTGCCTTGTTGAAATCGTAGCCCTCGTGCAAATTCCATCAAGCGAATCGAATTGGTTAAACATTGTGGATCGTACGGAGTCTAAGAGATTGTCCTTCATGGCTTCTCTCTGGTATTTGACGAATAGCAGTTAGGGGAAAATGGAGAAATGAAATTTTAGGCATTTTTCAAACGCAGTTTATGCTTTTTGGTTATTCAATTTTTTTCTAGAACTCTTTTTTAACATGCAGATTTCGAGATCCTCTTCCTTAATTCTTTGAATTAATTTGACTTAGACCGTATTTCATCCATTTTCTAATTTTTTTTTTCAAATCATTTCAATTACATATTTTAGAGTTAAATATTTCATTCGTTATTGAACTTATATTTTTATCACATTTTACTTACTGAATTTTGAAATACCTTTGATTGGTCACTAAAGTTTAAGAGGAAGTTCACTCTATTTAACTTCAACCCAACAGCAACATAGGAAATCCTCACTTGTTTCTTGGACAACATGATCATCTGTCGTAACTCAATTTTTATAGTTAGGTCCTATCACTAAAATGGTATCGCATGTTATGTGTCTTGGTTCTATTTAACCTTTGACCTTCATATTCCAGCATATTCTCCCAAAGTTTTATATTATGATTTATTCCCTAATTGAGATGTTTCCATGCTCTAGAAACCTTCCAATTTACTTAGATTTGAAAATATTTCGGTGTCCTACTTATGCTCATATGGATAATGGAAAGCTAGAACCAATGTCTAAAAAGTGTATCTTTCTTGATTATAAATCCCATGTGAAGTGTTATAAGCTTTGGTGTCCAGAAACTTGTAAGGTGGTTATCAGTAGAGATATAATGTTTTATGAGCTTGCTATGGTTCAAGATTTATCTCAAAAGGGTTCTGGTGAGGCAACTTGGATGGAAGTAAGTAATTAAGTGGAGTTGTAAACTAGTTTGAGACCTAAACTAGAGTCTACAACTTAGTCTAGTACAAAAGAGAGTGAGAGTACCATTTTGCCGCCACCACCAGCGGTACCACTATATTCTAATGATAAGGATAGACCTAAGAGGGTGATTAAACCTCCACAAGGGTATGCTAAAGCTAACTTCGTAGCATATGCATTGAATGTGATTGAAAATATTGATTCCAATGATGAGCTTGCTATATACTAAGAAGCAATTAGTTGTAAGGATTCTGGTAAATGGATGATTGCTACGTAGGAGGATATAGAGTCACCACATAGAAATGGCACGTGAGACTTGGTAAAATTACCCAAATTAAAGAAGGATGTTTGTTGTAATGAGTGTTCAAAAGAAAGGAATGTACATCATATGTTGAAGATGCCAGATATAAGGCAAGACTTGTGGATAAGGGATATAGTGAGATTCCAAGTGTAGACTTAACTGATATGTTTTTTCCAATGGTGAAACATAGCTCAATTCTAGCTTTGCTTGGTATAGTTGCTAAGCATGATTTGGAGCTTGAGCAGTTGCATGTGAAAATAGCATTATTACATGGAAAATTTGAAGAGGACATATATACACAATAGTAAGAAGGTTCCACGATTATTGGAAACGAGATCTATGTGTGTAAATTGAGTAAGTGTCTTTATGGCCTGAAATAATCACCGAGTCCATGTTATAAAAGGTTCGATTCGTTCACGACTATTCATGACTTTAAAAGATGCAGTTATTATAGTTATGTGTACTTTAGAAAGTGCGAAGATGGGTTCTTTACATATTTGCTACTTTATGTTGATAGTTGGCAAGGATGAATTAGGGTAATGAAGGTGAAAGCACAGCTCAGTGAAAAGTTTGATATGATAGAGTTGTGAACAGTAAAGAAGATTCTTGGAATGGAGATCTTGAGAGATATGAAAGCTCACAGATCGTATTTGAGTCACCGAGGGTACATTGAGAAGGTATATCATGGGTTTAATATGTTGAGTACAATGGCATTCAATACTCATTTAGCTGCCCACTTTAAGCTATCATCAACTTTGTGTCGACAATCAAATGAAGACATTGAATACATGTCTCGAGTTCCTTACCAAGTGCAGTTGGATCATTGATATATGCTATGGTTTGTACACACATAGATTTAGCATATACAGTCAGTACAATTAGCAGGTATATGGCAAATCTTGATACGGAACATTGGAAGCAATAAAGTGGTTATTTAGATACTTGCATAGCTCTTCAAATACTTGCTTGTGTTTTAGAAAAAAATCAGAAGGAATTATTGAGTATGTTGATTCAAACTATGTATGCAATCTTGATAAAAGGAGATCACTTAAACGGTATTTCTTTACTATTGGATGCTGTGATATTAGTTGGAAGGCTACATTATAAAATACAGTGATATTATCTACTACTAAGGTAGAATACATGGATATTATAGAAGTTGTAAGGAAGCCATGTGGTTGAGGGGTTTTTTCCCATGAAATTAGTGAAGAGTTGCAGATTTCTACAATATATTGGGATAGTCAGAGAACTATCTTTTTATTAAGGATCAGAAGTTTCACGAAAGGCCAAAGCACATTAATATTAGGCACCATTTTGTGCATGATGTAATTGCTTGTATTGATATTGTAATAAGCAAGGTTGATACCAGCGATAATCCTGCTGATATGTTGACAAAGACACTCTTTGTTGCCAAGTTTGAGTATTGATTGAACCTGATTGGTATTCATTGTTTGAATTAGCCCTTTGGAGACTTATGGAAGAGGTGAAGAATTGCTTGTTGAAGAGTGAAGACTAATTTCTTGCATTAAGAAGTTGTGTGAATGTGGAGATTTGTTGTGGTGTGACCAAAATTATGTTGGAAATTGATGTTTCGATTAATAGGATTTGGTGTTCGATTGATAAAGGGCTCTAAATACTTATTAGTTTAGAAGTTCGGTTTGAAAGGGGATAAATTTTGATCAATGATTAGGAATTTGATTATATATCATATTCAATATTTGATATCTAAAAAGTTCAAGATTATGAATCGAGTTCATCATCTACTCAAGGTAATCCATATTGTGATCAAATGAATGTATTAACAATCATATTAAGCCCATGTTTGGTGGAGATTAAAATTAGATTTTTAGTAGATTTTAATAAAAATAGGTGAAACGTGTGGTTAAAAGTTGTGATTCACACGAAATATGTTATTAAAATTAATTATTGATTTCGATTTAAATTAGAATTTAGATCTTAATCCCTATAAAATATAGGCTAAATTATATCTCGCATTATCATCCAATGCATTCTAAATGCACCCGTGTCTTTTATTGAGAAGTTGCATTCTATTATGAATTTAAACCGCTCACCGATTTTTGGATAAATGATAGCATGATCTTATCCAAGTCATGCATGACAAGATTTAAATCATAGATCATAAAATTTAGAATAATGTTATTTAGTCCCAATGAGGTTAAAACTCCAATCTATATGATGCTAGGTAATAGGCTAGATAAAAAGTAGAATTATATTACTTATTTAATTATTTAATGTCATATTAGCAATACATAGACTGTAATTATAACTTCAATGTGGCTAAATAATATTACTCTAAAATTTATCTGTAATTTATTAGTAATCCTACAACCATGGAGCCTTTAATGCATGCTCTTTATTCAAAATATGGACATTTATTATATGATATGAACATAATATTATTTATTTAATAAACAAAATCTCGATTATTACATGGAATATGTTCTTAGGGCAAAAATCCCAGCATCATAACGATTCTTTGTGAGTAATCAATGAACGATCCTTTGTATAATTATTTAAAATGCACATTGGAACCACTATCACGTAAACCAGTAATGACTGATGAGCACTACTAATGATCAATATTGTGTCTCTATTTTAATTCACAGTATAGTACTTCATTAGTTCATTGGAGGTTAACATAGCAATTTGGAAGTGTATATCTCAAATTGAATTGAATCAATTCTCTATTGCAAATATAAAAATTCTCATATTTCTTTTTAATTTTTGAACGAATTTGATTTAATTTCAAACCACAAAATTAGAATACTAAAATCTAAACCACCAAAACCGATAATTTTAGAAAGGAGATTTTAACTTAATTCGACGGTTTGACTATTTATTTCCCTCATATCCTAGTAATTAACTAATGTGGTAAATATTATAAAGTTAGGTGACTAATTGTTTATATTTTAAACTACAGGGACTATAACAGTAAATAATCGTGCAATTGAAGAGAACCAGTTCTTAACCATTCTCATCTCCATTCTTAACAATTGAAGAGAACCAGTAAATAATCCTTCGAGTCCAGTATACTCTGAGAGATGGAAGGTTGGGACCCGACAACGAAATCAACGTTGACCCAGATCCCCTTGCTGTCCGTAAGGGCAGGCCCACGCGATGGCGCAGCGTGGATGCAGCGTTTGAAGGAGGAGTATAAGGCGCTGATCGCCTATACTTCAATGAACAAGGCCAAGGACAACGACTGGTTTCGGATCTCCGCCGCCAATCCGGAGGGGACCCGTTGGACCGGCAAGTGCTGGTATATTCACAATCTCCTCAAGTACGAGTTTGATTTGCAATTCGATATCCCTGTCACTTACCCAGCCACCGCTCCTGAACTCGAGCTACCCCAGCTGGATGGAAAGACGCAAAAGGTTTTTTATTTTTTTATTTTTTTAATTTTAATTTTAATTTTTTTTCTTTTTGAGAATTCATTTATCTAATGGATTTTTTTATTTTTTATTTTTTGATTGTGTTTTTTGTTAATTTTAAAATTTATGCAGATGTATCGAGGTGGGAAGATATGCTTGACCGTGCATTTCAAGCCACTATGGGCGAAAAATTGGTAACTTTTTTCTTGGATTTTTCTTTTAATTTTGTGTTTTATATTGAATAGTTAGGATTCAGTGTTATCTTATAAAGGTTAATTACGTTGTATAGTTTATGCAAATGGTATTTGGGCTGGTATGGATATACAATTGTGAATTTTGTTTAATGAAAAGATTGAATGTCAATTCATTGATTATTGGCAATTGGATTAGTTTACTTTGCTAGTTTTTCTTAGTTAATTTATTGGATACTGTCTAGAATGCATTTTGTTTATTGTTTTTGTAGGAGCACTTAGGCTCTTCAGATTGAAGGTTTGGGGAATGAAAACAAACTGTAGGGGCGACATGTGAAAGAATAATATTTTTGTTCTATTTTCTTGTATTGTTAATTAGAACTAGAACTTTGGTGACCTTTGGGGAAAATATCCCTCAAAGAAAGTTTTCCTTTACAAGAACTACGAAACTATCTATACCTGTCTAATAAACCCAGGGCATAACACTGTCAAACAAACATTCATGTGGGTTAAATTATCCGTGCTGCAATTTATTAGTCACATTATGAAGGGTGGGACTTAGATCCTACTAGTGTACAGAATGTTTTTTTGTGCTGCCTGGGATAATGTGATGTAGGAATTTCACCCCTGAAAGCTTGCTATCTTGCCTTACAAGACCCCGGAATTGTTTTCCTGTGGAGTAGGGGACTCTCAGATCCCAAAATAAATTGATAGATGGAGGAAGGTTATACATCTCTTTCCTATATTTATGATTTGTAAATTGAAGTATATGTAGCAATTTTCTGCATGAAGAACTAGTAGTTAACATGTGCACTTAATGCTGTAAAAAGATTGTAATTTTAAAAAAAGTTAAGAAAGGGAGACAATATTTGGTTTGAGAAAGCTAGGTAGAGGCAGTACCAAGTGAAAGGGTACTCTAAATCAAAAAGCAATAGAAGAACTATCTCTAGAAACTTTTTTGTTCCCTGCTGCTTCACCGCTAATGAGAACTACAAGATGGTTATTAATATCTTATAAACTTTTTTGGTACGTTAGCAGACTCAATCTATTCTTCCAAGGGGTTAGAGACTTAAGAGGTCTCGTTTAAATTTTAACTGCCTGAACAGATAGACTTGGTTTTATACTAGCATCTAGAAAGTTGTTTATACACAAAACATATGCAAACTACCAAACTTATATTTAAAAAAAATAAAAAAATCAACTAGTTTATTGAATTCTATTTACTAAGCGACGTCAAAGGAAACACATCAATTTATTTCTAAAGTATATCACTTTGTTAAGAAATATAAATGCATACCCAATCAGTTATCAAGACCTTATACCATCGTGAGGCTAGGTATGAGCCTCCTGGAGATTTGAGATGTAAACCTCAAAACAAACCAATAAAATAATCCAACAGGTTTGTAGGCATCTATGGTGAGAGAAAAGGATCCTGCTTTGTCCTTGGTACTTGACCATGAAAATACTAGTCAAATTCTAAAGTTAACATAAAACCTTGCTATCTGAACCAAAAGTCATTTTGCTAGTGTCTAAACATTGGTATAGATATTTGGGAGGAGAGAGATAGGATATTAAAATGCCTTTTTAGCGGATGGAAGGAATGAAGAATAAAGCTTATAAGCTTATACTTTGCTTGATTTTAGTATAAATGCTCCTATGAAGAATCCCCATCAAGCAAATTGGAAAGAGGGTATTACAAT
The DNA here is from genome assembly GCA_903798255.1 of Fraxinus quadrangulata. Taxonomy (NCBI): domain Eukaryota; kingdom Viridiplantae; phylum Streptophyta; class Magnoliopsida; order Lamiales; family Oleaceae; genus Fraxinus; species Fraxinus quadrangulata. Next base: position 12,560 of record CAIGRB010012081.1, read on the forward strand.
ATTGTATAAAGAAAACATGATGAATGGTGCCAATTTCTTATGGGCTAAAGTAAATTTTATATGCATTAATATACGAAGTTTCCTTCAAGATGTATATTATGCCCAGTTTGATAAAAGCTCTATATTCTCATACTGGTTGTCACACTGGATTTTGCTTTCCAGTCCTAGGTTTGGAATAGCACATGCACTTTGTTTGGGCCTTGCACCGTGGCTTGCAGCAGAAATCCCAGTTCTAGTTGATTCTGGCATGATTAAACACAAAGATGATGCATCATCAATCAATGAATCTTGAAGACAGTCCTCCGAGTTTTGGGGGCTGATAGAATTACTTTTGCGAATTTTGTCATGAGCAACTGAGTGCATGATTTATAACTTTTGAATAATTATTTGTCCGAAGTTGTAATTTTATCATATATAGGTGGAAATATATTTTGGCTGAAGGTTAACTTATATACCTGGTGAAGTTTCTTGCATTATCAGTTTGAACGTCTGTAAGGTGGATGCCTTGCAAGTTGATGTTTTCGAATGGTTTTTTCTGCTTGTGATCTATGTTTTATCATTATGACGAGGAAAGCATGTCCGCCCTGATGCCTTCCTATGGAAGTGATGTTATCCTGATTGGTATGATCTCTGATTTCTTGTGGCAAAACAGAGTTCTTCATAGCAACATATAGACTATGATATCAGTGGTTAGAATTATCTTAAATTTCATGGCTACGAACTGAGATGGGGCACAAGCTAAATGTCAAGTACTTTTTTGAGTAAAAAATGTTATTGTAGGAGCCACGAGAGTACTGGAAGAACTTCAATGGGAAACGTTTGAGACTAGAGCTATAAATGGATTGGATATGGATTGAATCTGTTCATATCCGATCCGATCTAATAAGAATAATTATTCGACCCGACTCGATACGAAATGATAATCCAACGAATATTTGATTGTTAAATTTATAATCGATTTGAAATTAAAGAAATTAGGAAAATAAAATTAATGTTGAAATTAATATTTTTCTCCCAAATTTTCAATCTTAAACGGGTTTAATAATTGTAAGTTTTTCAATTTTTTTAACTTTTAGCCAATTGAATTGAAGGTAGGCAAAAAAAAAAAAATAATAATAATAAATAAAAAAAGTTTACGTATTTATTGGTTCACTTATTTATAGAGGATATTTCCAAACATTTTGTTATAAACTTTCAATTTAAGATAATAATTCATTTGATTTGGTTGTAGTACATTGTACTTTTGGTTTAACTGTAGTGTAGTGTATTGTACTATTATATAAATAGTTATTTATATTTTATTAAATTAATAAAAATTTAAAACTCTCCGACTATTGCAATTAGCACTATTATACTATATTTTGTTTTTCGAATATATTTATTTTCTAAAGCTCTTAAAACTGTATTTGGTATTATAATTTGTATGAATTATTAAATAATTTTTAGATTGGTTAAAAATTTGAAATAATATTAAAATAAGATAATGTTTTTTTACACCTAGGTTTCATCTAGATTAGCCTAGTCTGAAACCCCTAAGCCTCGTAGCCAGTTATGTTTTTCAGAATACTGTGTAAATTTTTATATTTTCTCATTTATTTATTTTAGTGACAAATATCATGCTATAAAAATATTTAATCGACTCAACTATTTATATCAAAGTTGACAAGGTTGTTATCGGATCGGATTGACCTATATCCATAATTGATCCATTTAGTTAACGAATTAGCGAATTCGAATCTTGATCGGGTCATCGGACTGAAACCGTAAATCCATTTTCCATTAATTTCATCGAATTCTATCGGATTCGGATCAAAATCCAATCTATTGACAGCTTTTTGAGACGCATCTCTGCTGCAACATGTCATCCTGCATCATAGTTTGGAGCTTGAATGCCGATATTGATCTTACAAGTATGGGACTGTCCAATAAGTTATCTTTTCACAGCCCAGTCAAGTGAATGTGTTTCTTGATTCGATTTTGAGCAAGCAAAGGAATTAAAGTGTCGTCTGTCCTTCACAATAGAACTCACCACCCATATCCTTTAGAGCATGTAGGCATTACACGGTAATTGGTATGGACCTCAAAGACGTAGTTTCTGATGGAAGGTGGCATACAGTACTACTAGTCTTGCACACTCTTTGTGTTCAGGATGTCTTGGGTTGGTTAAATCTTTTACTCAATTTTACAGTTTATTCAGACAATAGCAACCCTTGGAGATGTTGCCAATTGTTTTCAAAATCTCTTAAAAAGGGGAGAAAGTTCAATATTCTTTAAAAGGTATCAAGCTGCAAATGCATTGGGCGACTGCTTGGTGCCACATTCACTTATGTAGGCACTCTGAGATGGTCTAATGACTATTCATGGTAGTTAGAGCCATGGGCAGATCATGAACAGAAGGCCAGTATTTATGCAACTTAGCCAACAAAGGACCTAATCTCGATCAGAAGAGCATATCGAATCACATACAAAAGCTAAGACGATACCATGATATTAAACTTAGTTGACACAGAAGCTGATGCTAACCGTTGATAGAGCCTGTACAGCCTCAAATCAAAATTTACTGTGCAGTGCCGATTTAGTGATTTTGGGGGCCAGAGACGAACTTCATAAATTATGCCCCCCAAAATTGTAGTATGCATGGAGAAAGTGTATTATGGAGCTAATTGTTAACATGTTAACTTAAATCTTGATAGTAAAACAACAAACAAAATGTATTATATAATCAAGTTTGAATAATCTAGTTGTTCAATAGTTTCTTTCTCAATCGATAATATAGCCAATCCATTCATTCTTTCTTGTGATATAATTGATCGGAAATAAGTTTTGATCAACTTCAGTTCGAAAAAACTCCTTTCTGTAGAAACAATTGTAATTGGTATGGTTAACAAAATTTTGTAAGCAATATAAACATTTAAGAAACAACCATTCAATGCCTTCAAATATTATAGCACTTCAATTGCTCTCGTTGCTTCACTTGATATATAACACCGAACATAAATTATCTTCATTAAAAACTATATAAGACTTCAACAAATTGAAAAAAATGTTGCAAGCCTTAACCTCTCCAAAATGAAACAGAAATTCAAATCTCTCTTCCTATTGAGATAGGAGATCTGAGTGCTGAGGTAAGAGGCTGAGGAGCGCAGTGCAGTCTGTGCAAAGAGAGAATTATCTCTGATTGCTTCAACGGTATTTTTCATTAGAAAAGTAAATCGATTGGATTTAGGGCATAACACTTACACATGCCTCATTTGCCTCTGCCCAAAATCGGGCCGGAACAATCTATTTCTCGTGTCATGAGCCAGATGAGACTGGATCAGAACATGATCAACAGGACCTGTGACCAGATTGCATTCTAGCTTGACTATTGTTCTAGGCAACTAGATGACAAGTATGCATGGAGCTCGATAGAAGCTTCTAAGCCCGACCACTCCACAGAGTGTCCATTGTGCTAATTTAGCCTTCCCTCCATCATTATTGATATCACGCCAGTGTTTCCGTCTTTGGTCTGAATAATTTTAACACATTGAGGACAGTGTACTATTTATGTTTGGGGGGCGGAATAGCTAGGTTTTCCATTAAATGAATCTTTATTTTACATGATAGATTCTTATATATGTTAATAAATTAGATTTAATTAATCTGAAAAAAAATTTCTACTTTATCTGCGTCCGAAACTTATATAGTTCACGAAATTCAATTCCAATGATGATATTGTATCTATCTAAAATTAAAATTTAAATAGGTTCGTGTTAACATATGAATCAGCATTTATTACTAGAACTCCATTGTTTTATACTTGGCTTTTGAACATATGAGCTCGAATTTATTCCTGATTGAACTTATGGTGACTATGAAATTAGTTGTGTAAATTGTCAATCTTAGAACCTTTTAAGATCGTAGTATTTTGTATTACGTTAATCACCCGAGTTGGAATGAAACCCCGTTCAAAGTAAGTTTGGGAGTGATTAGATCCATGCAAAACCACATCACTTGACTAGTCTCCAGCTCTTATCATTGGCCTAAAATAGTGAAACACATTGCACTAGTAGTAGGTAAAAGCTACCTACATTGTTGTGTAAAACTAGTCACGAGTAATCAGGCCATACTCATTACTAATGTTTAGGAGATGATAAAAAAACTACCTTAAAAAACTAGAGAGATTCTTAAAATAGAAGAAGGGAAAATATAAAAAGAAAAGAAAAGTGAAACACACCAAAGTGTGTTGAAGTAGCGGTACTGTCTTTGTTCAACTAAGTCTTGGTCATCGAATAGGGATTTGGGGAATAGTTGAGTTGATTATGGAATAAACCTTATATCACTTATTTAGTTTGCCTTTCGAAGAAAATAAATTGAAAACCCAAGAGAGTAATATAAGTGAAGAGAGATTACATTAACATATTCGAGAATTGGTTTTGTTGAAAAAAAAAGGCAATTTGGAAGTTGAAGTCCATAACTATATCCAAGTAGCATCGATGAAATTGAGAATAATTATCAAACACCCACTTAAAGCTGAATATACAATATGTGAAGTTTGTGAAATAATTATTCATTATCTTGTTTCGATAACCTATTTGAAATTTGAGATTTAGAAGTTCACATTGAGGAAACATTGAATAACCTGTATAGAGTTGAGTCTATATGTTTAGAGTTTAGCGAGTCTATTTTTTTTTTTATTTATCTTTATTCGAGGACGAACAAAGGCTCACCGATTTAATTTCAAAGTTGTTTACTCAAATTTACTAACCGTCTATTGTTGAGAGAATTCCACTAATAGTTTGAACTCAAAATCTATTCAGTTTATGTCATCTCATCTAATTCCAAATTGTTGTCACGCATTTTGTTTTTTTGTCTTGTTAATGCTTTCCCACGTTCTTTCTTTAGCTTTCAGAAAGTATATTGGGCTTTTTATGTCACACGGTTCAAGATCAAAGCTTTTGGAATACTTCGTGATTGTTAGGTTTTTGATGTAATTTGCAAGTTTGTGAATAAAATGGACTAGATTTAATATGTTGTAAAAATCAAGGAGTAAGTTGAAATTGTTAGAAATTTAGTTATATTAGGTCTAGGATTCGAGAATGGAAAAGAAGGAAAAACGGCGCTTATATTTCACTAGACTGTCGCTATGACTTGGCTGGCGTGGCAAAACAGAAATATTGTTGCTAGCTTGTCGCTAGGACTTTGCTCGAGCGACACACCATCGTTCACCTCTCGTCCAACCTTTGCTCGAGCGACAGGGTTATTCAAAGAATCTTAATTTGTAATTTTAAGGCTTTTTATTTGGTCTATTCATTCCTGAACTTACAATATAAATACGAGAACACCTTTGAACGTCTTTTCACAAGGGTGAACATTGAGAAAACACATACTCTTCATATCCTTTTTATCAAATAAGTTTTCAACCTTCATGGTGTGATTTGTTCTTGGCCCTGAAAACATCAAATCCATAATCCAAATACCAAATTACTACTTCTTACACACCTGTCAGAGTGGTGAAGATCAAGGGAATGAGACTAGAGTTTCAGTTGTTGGAGAACGCAGAGTTCTTCATTGATCCACATGAGATAGACGAATTCATAAAATTGGGAGTTGGTGCAGGAGCACGAAATAAAGAAGAGCTTTGAAAACTGCAGTTGGGAGTTGGTGTATGAGCACGAAATCTAGGAGAGCTGTGAGAATTGCAGTTAGGAGGTCAGAAAGTACTCGTGGTAGTCGAGTCTGGCGGACTGTAAGTTCTAATTTGTTTATAGTGTATTGTTGATGGAAAAGTGCTCGGAGTTTTTACGCAGCTGGGGTTTCTCCATGATCATTCCTTGTGTTTGTTTATTGCTTTCATATAACTGCGGTATTTCAACATAGAAAAAATTGGACTGCTTGATTAACCATGTAGAGATAATTAATAGTGACTTGTTGTTAATTAATTATTAAGTTTTAATTCCACATAATCACCTATTCACCCCCTTCTAAGTGTCGTTTGGATCGAACCTCGTTATTTCAATTGGTATTAGAGCCACATTTCGATTCCTGTCCCTTAAATTAATTTAGATGAGTCAGTCTCTATCTGTGCCTCCTTTTTTATGGAAACAACTATGCTACCTGGGAAGTTCGAATGAGAGCATTCCTTAAAGCATTGGATTATCGTATTGGGATCAGTGTACGAAACGGCTGGACTGCACCTTCATCCACTGTTGCTGGTATTGTTATACCCACAAATATTTCTCTTTGGACCGAAGATCAAGTTTCTAATTGCAATTGGAATATTAAAGGGATTCATGCTTTATTTATGACTGTGTCGGCATATACGCTTAGGAGAGTGTCGATGTGTCAAACTGGTAAAGAAGTTTGAGTTATCTTAGATACCACACACGCGGGTACCAAGACGGTTAAGAACTCATTGCAAATGTTAACCTTTAGGTTTGAAGAAATTAAAATGAAGGACGATTAATCGTTGAATGAATTCTACGTGAAGCTTAATGATATAGTTAACTCGAGTTTCAACCTAGGTTAGAAGATCCCTGAGTCTAAGATAGTTCGAAAAAGTCCTTAGATCCCTACCTGAAAGGTTTAGACCTAAGATCACCGTTATTGAAGAAAGTAAGGACTTAGATGAAGTTAAGATAGAAGAACTCATAGGATTTCTCCAAACCTATGACCTCACAATTTCTCAACCAAAGAAGCTTAAGTCCATAGCCACGAACACCATTAGAGAAGAAGATAGTCAGTCTACTGACGATGGGACCTTTAGGGACGACGAAATAGCTTATTTTGTGAAAAAATTCCAAAAGTTGATGAGGAATAAGAGAAAATCTCACGATAGAAAAAATAATGTCCCTAATAAATTCTCGAAAGATAAGTGTGAGAAAAAAAACCCTAAAACTTCTAGTAAGAAAACCCAGTCAGTTAGATGCCATGAGTGTCGGAGTTTTGATTACTACAAGAATGAATGTCCTAACTTGAAAAAGAATTTGAATAAAGGAAAAGGTAAGGCATTAGCAGTGACTCTGAGTGATGATGAATTAAATTCGAGTGTTTAGAGTGATACCTCTTGTGGTGAGGATGAACAAAATTTTATGACATTCACGGCTATAGCTAAGATGGAATCTGATAACGAAAGTGAACATGTTGAGAATGAAGAACGTAGTAAGAAATCTGAGGAAGATTCTGAGAATGAGATCGATTTTCATGAGTCTTATCGAGAGTTATTTGAGGAGAGTCTTCAAATCAATAAGGTCAATAAAGCCATACTGAAAAAATGTTAATGAACTTGAAAGAGAGAGAGAGAAACTCATAGGCGACCTTCAAGACTCTACCAAAAATCTAAGTAAGTTGAAGCTTGTTAATGAGAACTTAGAAGTCAAAGTTAAATCCTTAACAAGTGATCTTGAAAAATCTAATACTCAACTTCATTCTTTTACGAGTGGTACTCAGAAACTCGATAATCTGTTAAGGATGAAGAAGCCTATTAGAAATAGGCATGGTCTATGATACGTTCAAAATGGTAATACTACTGTTAGTACTTCCAAGACCACGATCGTCCTAGCCACCAACAAGATTAGGAATACTGCTAATCCTGAACCTAACGGCAAGAATATCTTATTTTAGGATCGAGACCTACTAGATAACGTAGGATCAATCATCCTGTAAATAGGCAACAACCTCCGAGTAGGTTTGAACCTTGGTTTATTCCCACCCGTGACCATTGTGGTGTACTGTGACATACAAGACCTAGGTGTCGTAAGCTTGTAACTAGTAGTAAAAGTCAGGATATCTTGAGCAAGGTTAACTTCCTTACCAATTAGGTTAGCCACTTAACTGAAATGATGACTCAATTGGCTAGAATCACTTCTACTACTAAGGTTTGGGTTAAGAAGAATGACCTGAAAGGTTATGATATTAATCATGCTCTTAAAGGTAAGAGCATTCATGTACTTCTTTGATTAGGTACTTAGGTGCATGCATATACAGTTCATTGAGTCCATTTACTCTCGCATGCATCTCACTTATTTGTGTTTTATTTTAATTTCTTTTTATGTTTTTACTTTTTAAAAAAATTCTTGATTTTTTAATAATACTAAAAAAATTGTCTTTATGCTACTGGACATTTCTTAATGCTCATAAATACTGCATTTCAAATCGAGTATGCATTCATCTTATCTATACTGTTATTTCCATTGCTTATTTAGGTTGAATGACTCAACATATAATATCTCCACAATTTAAGTCTAACACACATCTCCAATATATTCATAACTGCCAACAAGATTATCACCCCACACAAACACACATTAAAACTTGAAAAATAATACTTTTTTTTATAAAGGGAACAAACAGTAGGGTATAAAGGGAAAAGTGGTTACTCTCCTGGCCAATCAGAAGGTGGCTGTGGATATGGTATGTAGTCGTCAAAATTTGACAGGCTTGGAGACGATGGAGGGGGGTGCGGAGGCAGGCGTGTAAGGATCTCTCACAATAGAACAGAGTGCTGGCCCATCTCGCTTTAGATGTCGCGTACTATAGTATAGCTCTCATCAAGTTTGCCCTGCATGCCACACATCATATCATAGGAGCGATCAACCTGGATATTAAGCTCAGCAATTTGGCCAGTATAGCAATCCATTCTATTAGAAAATAAATCAACCTGCCTACGCACATTGGACGCATCCTCCCTCACCAGCGTCATATGGTCATTTATAGTGTTTGTGCGGGTCTCCACGTAGCTAACTCTCAAATCCAAGGACCCCAGCATCTATTCTATTCAGTACATACCTTAGATGGTTTCAGTAGATCCCGCAAGTAGTTGTCTCAGGAGTGATGAGTCGGCCATAGGGTCAGGCTGTGGTGGCTATATGCCCCCGGTAGCTATTGCTACTGCTGATGGCGCTGCCTACTAGCAATGATGTGTTGCCATGAATTTCCTATGGACGTACGATTGATAGGAACACTAGGTGGAGCCGGCTGCTCCGCGAAAAGGAGTCATACCGCTGAGGAAAAGCATATTCCATTGATAGGACTAGGAAAAATCATATTCTATCGTGCCTAAAGTGCCGAGCCGAACTCCAAAATTTGATTGTAGATGAATGTTCCTAAATCAATCTTGAACCCCATGCCAAGTAGAAGAGAAGTCTTGCTTTGGTAAAGTTGAAAGTGGACCAACGCGAGGTGGGCTCAATATTGTGGCATATAAATTTCATTAGCACCGTCAATGAGCGAGACAATCGGTTGTACTCAAACTCTTCCCCTACTTTGCCTTATTCGCCATAGAGCATCTGAGCTACCAGTGTCATATCCTCATCCAGCGGTATTGGGATGATGTTGTCCCACGTTAATCCATAATATTCATCAATCACTTCGGAGGTGAACTTCACCCACTTATCCCGAACCCAAGTGTAGTGCTCGTGGTCAGATTCCTGGTCATCAATCTCCCTGTTAAAGTTTGTATAAAACTCATAAACTAAAGTGGGATACACTCGATGAGGCTTCTCTATCACCTCTGTCCACCATGCTCAGTCGATAAGAATAGATCTCATAGCCCTCCAAATCATCCAGAACAACCTGTCTTTTTGCCCACATTTTCCATTTCTGGAGTTTCCTCTCAAAAAGTCTCATGTGATCAGCACTAAGAAAATGCCTCATTCCTCCATCGTCGACACGTGTACGTGAGGTAATCCTAGATGTGCCAGTCGATTCTTTTCCTTTATGGGTAGAGGCCGTGTATTGTCATTTCGGTGGTATTGTACAGCAAGGTGAGGAAAACTCTCAGTCCAAAAGTGAAATAAGAGTGATCAATAAAATAGCAGTAAAATGCATTGGGAGAGAAGGGGTCGAGTGTGCGTATCACAAATAAAGAAAACACAAGTGCATGTTAATACCTAATTGTGTCAAAATGTGGTGCCATAGGAATGCAACCAAGTGAGAATGTTCATGTTATAACCAAAAGTTTGATGGATGAGTATGGTGCACAATTGTAGCTAAATACTTCACAGGGGCATTGTATCAAACACTTGGTGGGCATATATAAGAATGAACACTCCAAAACATAGACAATGAAATTGAAAGCCCACACATCACAAAATTATAAGAGAGAACCAACACGACCTAAACCCACCTCAATAACCACACATTTCAAAGCATAAATCATAAGAATTTCAAGAGCAAGCAACATAGAACCAAGGAGGAGAAATAGCCAATTTACTTTGCAAGCTTGAAAATTGATGGTGTGAAGTGATAAAAATGGTCTCTTGATTAATGAGGACACTTAGAAGTGAAGACCCAATCAAAATCAATGGAGCAATGTCTAGGGCTAGGAGAGAAAATGTAAGTCTCGTTTGGGAGGAAGAATGGAAGGAAAGAAAATAAGGGTAAGGAGAATTGGGGGAAAAATCGGGTGGAGGGGTTTAAAACCCCTCACCCGATTTTGGGAGGCGCACGTCTAGTGGTAAGTGAAGTGCACGCCTCACTAAATTACGTGAGCCAATTTCACCCAGAGGTGTGCGCCTCGTTTGCAGGCCAGGACATGCGCCCTGGTCCACTGAGCATACCCAAAAAAGCCTTTTTTTTAAACAAGTAGCACGACATCCTAAAATACATAAAAAATGCATAAAACCTAAATAAAATGGTAACCTCCCTAAATTTATGCAATTTCTGTTGAAAACTCAAGTGAACTTATGCAAGACTTGGATGACTAAGTAATAAAAATTATGCAATGGATGAATGATGTGGACTCTACATTAATCTACCTAAGTAATAAAAATTATAAATGAATGCATCAAAACCGAATAAATAAAAGGGAAGAGAATTGGGTTGCCTCCTAATAAGTGCTCGTTTATAGTCTATAGTTTAGGTTAGTCTGCATGATTAAGTGGCAGGATTATTTTCTCACTGGAGTAATCACCTCCCCAATAAGCCTTCAACCATTGTCAATTCACTTTGAACCTCCTTTGCTGATCTTAAGACACTACTTCTACAGCACCATGCGGAAACACATCCACTACCGTAAAAGGACCCGACCACCTAGATTTAAGCTTTCCCGAAAAAAGCTTGCAGCATGAGTTGAACATCAATACTTGCTGACCAACCTCAAACTCTTTTTCCCTTAGGTACTTATCATGCCATTTCTTGGTTTTCTCCTTATAAATTTTTGCATTCTCATATGAATCCAAACGAAACTCATCTAGCTCATAAAGTTGAAGAACCTTCTTTTCCCCTACTGCCTTCATATTAAAATTGAGCAAGTGTGTTACCCAATAACCATTGCTTGGTCTTTTCCTTGTAGTTTTTGGCATTCTCGTAAGAATCCAAAGGAAACTCATCGAGCTCATTAAGCTGAAGGACCCGCAGTTCCCCTACTGCCTTCATATTAAAATTGAGCAAGTGTGTTACCCAATATGCCTTATGCTCTAGCTCAACCGGTAGATGATAGGCCTTTCCAAATACCAGCCTATAAGAAGACATGCCAATTGGAGTTTTGAATGTTGTTCTACAGTCCTATAGTGCGTCGTCTAATTTTGTAGCCAATCTTTACGTGATGCATTGACTGTTGCCTTGAGAATTTATTTCAACTCCCTATTAGAGATCTCTACTTGTCCACTAGTTTGCGGATGATAAGGAGTCGCGATACGATGCTTCACACCGTACTTAGCCAATAATGAAGCTAATAAGCGATTGCAAAAGTTCTTCCTACCATCACTAATAATAGCCCTCGGGGTGCCATACCTTGTGAAAATGTTCTTTTTCAAAAACTGAATAACCACACGACCATCATTAGTTGGTAAAGCTACAGCCTCAACCCATTTGGATACATAATCCACTGCCACCAATATATATTGTTGCCCATATGACGAATGGAATGGTCCCATGAAGTCAATGCCCCAGACATCGAATATCTTAACTTCTAGAATGCTGTTTAAGGGCATCTCATTCCTTCTGAAGATGTTATCGGTCCTTTGGCACTTATCATAATTTTTTACCATATAATATGCGTCCTTGAACAACGTAGGCCAGTAAAAACCTGATTGTAGTACCTTTGCTGTAGCTTTGATTGCTGTAAAATGACCTCCATAAGGTGCTGAATGGTAAGATTCTAAGATTTGATGTTGCTCTACTCTTGGAACACATCGACGTATAATTTGATCAGGGCCCCTTCTATAAAGAAATGGATCATCCCAAAAATAATGTTTCAAGTTACTGAAAATTTTCTTCTTTTGATGACTTGAGTATTCCGACGGAACGATATAGCAGGCTATATAATTGACGTAATCTGCGTATCATGGTATAGTGATGATCTGAATTAGCGTCTCATTCGGAAAAACTTCATTGATTTCCTCCATAGGGCCTGACTCTTGGGATTCAAGACGAGATAGATGATCTGCAACAACATTTTCACTCTCCTTTTATCTCTAAACTCTAAGTTGAACTCTTGCAACAAGAGTATCCATCTAATAAGTCTCGGCTTTGCGTCCTTCTTGCTCATCAGATACTTCAAGGCAACATGATCCGTGTAAACAATTACCTTTGATCCAATCAAATATGGCCTGAATTTGTCAAAGGCAAATACAACTGCCAACAACTCTTTTTCTGTAGTAGCATAATTCACCTGAGCTTCATCCAAAGTCTTGCTGGCATAGTGAATGGCATATGAAATTCTTTCTTTGCATTGACTCAATACTGTACATACTGTGTGATCACTTGCATCACATATAAGTTCAAACGGGTAGGACAAATCTGGAGCAGCCAAAACTGGAGTAGACACCAATTTTTCCTTTAAAGTGTTGAATGATGTTAAACATTCCTCAGAGAAGTGAAATAGAGCTCATTTTTCCAATAAATTGCATAAATGCTTCGGAATTTTGGAGAAGTCCTTGATGAATCGACGATAGAACCCAGCATAACCTAAAAAACTTCTAACTCCTTTCACTATCACTGGCAGTGGTAATTTCTTAATAACCTGTATTTTATCTTTGTCTACCTCAATACCTCTAGCTGATATCAAATGCCCCAACACGATCCCTTCCTGAACCATGAAATGACATTTTTCCCAATTTGATACAAGATTGGTGTCCTCACACCGCTGCAACACTTTTCCCAAATGTTCAAGGTATTCCTTGAATGACTTCTCAAAGACTGAAAGATCCCCTTCTGAACCATGAAATGACATTTCTCCTAATTTAGCACAAGGTTGGTGTCCTCACAACACTGGAACACTTTACCCAAATGGTCAAGACATCATCGAATGACTTTCCAAAGACCGAGAGTCATCCATGAAAACCTCAATGATATTATCCACCATGTCCGAGAAGATAGATATCATACAACGCTGAAAAGTGGCCGGTGTATTGTATAATCCGAATGAAATTCTTCTATAAGCAAAAGTGCCATAGGGATATGTGAATGTAGTTTTTCCTGATCATCTGGCACTATGGGAATCTAGTTGTACCCTAAGTAGCCATCCAGAAAACAGTAATAGGCATGCCCCGCTATTCTCTCCAACATCTGATTAATAAAAGGAAGGGAAAAGTGATCCTTCCTCGTAGAGTTTTTAAGTTTGTGATAATTAATGCAAAATCTCCATACAGTGACTGTGCGCGTAAGAATGAGCTCATTATTTTCATTTGGAACTACTGTGATCCCCCATTTTTCGGCACGACTTGTACTGGGCTACCCAATGGCTGTTTGATATAGGGTAAATGATCCCTATGTTGATGCTCAATTAATGCTCTGTAATCATCCTCCATCAGTATTTTATGCATGCAAAGTGAAGGGCTGATCCATTTAATATCTGAGATGGTCCATCTTATCGCTGTCTTGTGATCCCGCGGCACCCTCAATAACTAATCTTTCTCTGATTCTGAGAGTATATTCGAAATAATTACAGAAAGTGAATTCTTTTATCCCAAATATGCATATTGAAGGTGTGATGGCAGTTGTTTGAGTTCAAGGATAGGAGCTTGCTGAACAGATGGTAAAGGTTTTATATGGCCTCTACTCAACTCCAACCATGGTTGCTTGAGGAAGGATGGTCTTGTGCCAAGTAATGTGCACATTCTTCTGCTTCATCTTTTTCTGATGGTAAATCCTGAGAATGTACCAGATAGGCCTCCAAGGGGTCCCCGAGGATTATCAAGCCTGAATGTCTTTGTTACGGCTTCCTTAATCACTCGATTTGCATGTAGGAATCTGGTTCGTTCTGAAATTTGAAAGCTCTAAATATGTAGATTTTCAGTTCTTCCTCATCTAATCTCAATATCAACTGACCCTTCTATACGCCAATCAAATCCCTTCCCATAGCAAAAAATGGACAACCTAAAATGAGTGGGACGTCCATATCCTCCTCCATATCCAGGATAATAAAGTCTGCTGGGAAAATAAATTTATCGACCTTCACCAAGATGTCTTCACAGGTGCCTCTAGGATGCTTGATCGATCTTTCAGCCAATTGCAGTTAAATTGTAGTAGCTTTTGCTTTTCCTAAACCTAATTTCCTGAAGAGAGATAAATGCATTAAATTAATACTAGCTCCTAAATCACATAATGCTTTATCTATATATAAGTTACTAATATTGAAAGGAATAGTAAAACACCCTGGATCTTTTAACTTTTGTGGCAACCTATGTTGAAGAATTGCATTGCATTCCTCGGTAAGCATGACTATCTCATTATCTTCCAACTTCCTCTTCTTCGACAGAATATCCTTCATGAACTTTGCGTAGTTGGACATCTAAGCTAGAGCTTTAGCGAATGGTATGTTGATGTGCAACTTTTTGAATACATCCAAAAATTTTTGAAACTGCTTGTCGAGCTTATATTTCTGTAGTTTCTGTGGAAATGGGATCAGAAAAATATATGCTTTAACAGGGGTGGCTGCCTTCACCTGCGAACTATCCAGTGACTCAGGTTGATTTTTCTCTATGGTTTTGCCTGACTCATCCGCATGCTCATCAACTAATGCAGGTGCCTTTTCTGTGACAGTTGCTGGTCGCTTAAAATGTATCTTTGGTAGCTAAACTCCACTTCATGTCATGATTGCTTTGACTTGCTCCTTAGGATTAGTCTCAGTATTACTGGGTAAAGTTCCATAAGTTTTACCTGATAATGCAGCTGCTATCTGTCGCACTTGTTGTTATAAGTTTTTAATTGAAGCCTGTTGATTCTGAAAATTGGTTTTAGTCTTTATGATGTACTGAGACAGCATATCTTCCAGTGATGGCTTTCTTTCTTATTGTTGATGATGTTGGAATCCTGGTGGTCTGTTATGATTGTTTCCTCCTTGCCCCTGATTGTTTGACCATGAGAAATTTGAATGGTTTCTCCAACCCGGATTATAAGTGTTGGAGTAGGGATTGTTCTGCTGCTTGGGAAAGTTCTGTGCGTAACTAATCTCCTCAGGTTGCGTAACATATGTAGATGCCAAAGGGCAGCGTGCTGTAGTGTTGTTTGCTTCATAACCTTCGCACACAAGTGGTGATTGGTGTACTATATTGACTGATTGAGATAGATTTTTTATTTTCCTTGTAAGAACCTCCATTTGTGCTGTCAATGCTGTCACTACATCCATGTTGTGCACCCCTGCTATTTTTCCTTAGAATTTCCCTATCAGTTGGCCACATCGATTGATTCTCGACCATCATTTCATACAATTCATAGGCATCATCAACGTCAAGCTTCATCACTGATCCACTGGATGAAGCATCAATCATATTTCTGAACTCTTGGTGTAGCCCGTTACAGAAGAGATACTGTTTAGCGTCTTTTGGAATGTCCAGGCTAGGACATTTTATGAACAAATTCTTGAATCTCTCCCATGCTTCAGCATAGCTCTCAAGTTTCTTTTGCCTGAAAGTGTGAATTTCATTCCTGATCTGGTGAACTCGAGAAGGTTGGAAGAATTTCATGGTGAATTTTTGAACCATATCATTCCATGATTGTATACTTCCTGGATGTAAACAAATGAACCATTCTCTTGCAGCATTCTACAACGTATGGGAGAATAATAACTTCACATAACATGAGAAATGCTGAAACGTGTTCATGAGGATTCTCCGTGAATTTTCCGAAAAACCTGATGTCTTGAACATTCGGCCTGAGGTGGAAGTTAGGTTGTCCAAAGGGAGGATAGACTACGGCGGGTTGCTTTGGAGCAATGATTGGATTTACATAATCGCCAACTAAATTGGGAGCTTCATTCTAGATAGCTCTCTGCTGATTTGTTTGAGGTGGTTGATTGTGCACTTGATCCTGAGCCAGAATCTGTGGTTGATTTTGGTTATCTGTCATTCTCCTTGCTTGATGTTGTCCTTTTCTGCAATTTCTGAATGTTCTTTCAATTTCGTGATCTTTTAGAGCTAAATCAACCTCGTCGAAGCTTGCATAAACCAAATTTGCCTGAAAAGAGTCAAGGCAAAAGAGAATGAAGCATTATAATACCAGCGTCAAACAACACAAACAACACTAAAGACAAATCTAGAATATCAATAACTAAAATTAACACCATTTTTCCCCGGTAGTGGTGCCAAAAACTTGTTACGTGAAATAATACCACAAGCGTACGAGTTCATTGTACAAGTGATAATTATGATGAGTGGGTATCGTCCCACAAGGAATAAGGCTCAATTTTAGTGTATCTATATCTAACTTCGCAACAATAATAAAAGATGGTTGATTTTTCGTTAACTACATTCTAAAACTACGAAAGCAATGAAAATGTTGTTTTTAAATCAAATGTCAATGAATGTATTGGATTTCCGGTTCCACTAATTGACTCTAGAATTTAATTCTCAACTTGCAATAATTAATTTAATCCTTGCATTTGTGACGATCGATAATTCTACTTTTATTTACTATTCTTTTCCAAGATATAACAAACCTATGTTGATCACGACGTGATCATATTCCTAGTCCGCATTCATAAGATAAACATGCATTGAAATATAGGATTATCACACACGATCGCACACTTCACAAATATTATTCCTAATATTTATTCTTCATGTGTACTATCTACAGTGTTCTACCAATCGTGAGTTTTCCAACACTACGAATAAGCAACTTATTGCCCTAATGGTGTATAAACATTAAAATAATATGAAAAAGCATGTAGATAGAATCACAACGCAAGAATTAAACTAAAAATAACAAGTCTTGAATTAAAAACTAGAAATCAAATAGTTTCATCATCCATCCAATACAGATAAACTTAGCCTAACATATTAATATGAAAACTATAAAGAAAATAAAAGGAAGCCATCACCCGAATCATATATTTAGGTAGAAAATTTGGAAATCTTCACTTCTAGCCTTCGAAGTTGGATCNACTTATTGCCCCTAATGGCGCGCAATCATTGAAACAATATGAAAAAGCATATAGATAGAATTACAACGCAAGAATTAAACTAAAACTAACAAGTCTTGGATTAAAAACTAGAAATCAAATAGTTTCATCATCCATCCAATACAGATAAACTTAGCCTAACATATTAATATGAAAACTATAAAGAAAATAAAAGGAAGCCATCACCCGAATCATATATTTAGGTAGAAAATTTGGAAATCTTCACTTCTAGCCTTCGAAGTTGGATCCCAATGGTGAATTTCTTCTTCTTCGATGTAGTTTTTCTCTCAAGAATACGAATCTCTCAAGAAAATTCCCGAAAAATTCTTTTTATAACAACCCTAAAAAATTACCAAAACAAGATGTTATAATCAAAGAAAATAATAGAATAAAAAAAATTAATTATATATGCTCAAACTCAGAGGGAGAAAAGAAAAAAGTATTTTTGCAAATTGAGCTTCATTTCAAGGTCCTAATAAACTTCTGGGTTTGACTTTCATGAGTAAGGGAAAATACTTGTTTAACAGTGATGTTCGCATGTCTTTTCTCACAAATTTAAGGTTTGGAGTGATGATCACGAGAAAATAGTGACACTTAACACACGTGAGTTACTTGTGAACACGTACATTTTTGAGTTCATCAATATGTCGAAAACGTGATTTAAAAAAAAAGTGGGCTATTTCTGAAATTTTTAAAAATTCAGTGCTATTTGTGTCAAAGGTTTTTGCCTACTTTTCGCTAACCGTCACTCAAGCAATAAAAGCAGAGGTTGTCTCGCTCGACAGCGCACCTTTTTTAATTCTAATGTTCTTTTTCGCATTTTTGTTGGAATTTTCTCATTTCACTGTCATTTTTTCTTCTAAATTCGTCACACCCATTTCAAAATTGTGAACTTAAGCATCAAATGAACATCAATAATTTGGATTTTTGCCCTGTCCACCTCAATATCCTTAGCTGAAACTCGATGTCCCAATACTATACCTTCTTGCACCATGAAGTGACATTTCTCCCAGTTCAATACCAGATTCATTTCTTGACATCTCTGTAACACCAATTTCAGGTGCTTCAAACATTCATCAAATGAAGACCCAAAAACAGAGAAGTCATCCATGAAGACTTCTATAAATTTCTCAACCATGTCGGAAAATATAGCCATGATGCATCTCTGAAATGTGGCTGGAGCATTGCATAAACCAAAGGGCATCCTACGATAGGCAAAAGTACCATAGG
>CAIGRB010012083.1:0-10188 GCA_903798255.1 Fraxinus quadrangulata
ACAAAAAAATGTAGGTTAAATATAATTATCCCCTAAAATTTCAAAACCAAAGAAGGAATATTAAACCTAGGTAGGCTATTAAATAGGGAAAATTACATATATACAATGCTAGATAGAAAATTTAAAAAATATCAAAAATTATAATAATAATTGAAAATTACTAAGAACCAATGCAATCGTTTCTGTTGACTTCAAAAAATGCGCCAACAGACTCCCTTCCACCTCTCCTCCACGCAAACATCACATGTACATTAGAACACCCCATTAAGAGGCAAAAGTCACTGGTCGAGAAAAGGTACGACGACCATTTACACTCCGACGATCAAGTCAACGACCGAATAAGAGGAAAAGAGAGTGCAAGAGAGGGAGAGGGAATTTGGATGGGGTTAGAGAACATACCTTATTGTGAATGAAATTTATTTATATATAAATGTTAATGGGCCGAGCCCAAGATGCAATTATTTAATTAAATAGCTCAGTCAATTGAATAGTCGATACCACGTCGACATATATGAGACCCCCTCCATCTAAGCATGCCTCGTAATTTATGGATATAACAGTTTCTTTTGTTCAATATGACTCCAAAATTTCGTCTCAACTTCAAATTTCTTGTAACCTGCATCAAATCATGGTACAGATATCAGTAATCTGCTGTAGCAATCTATAGTAATAATTCCAAGGATTAAACAATAATGTTCAAGGATTTTTTTTTTTTTTAAAAAAAAAAAGGAACACAATCTGCAACAGTAATCAGTAGTAAGAAATAACTTTCAAAAGGGATGTATTATCTTTAGTGAAAGTATATGATTTTGATATACGTTTTGGTTTGAGCAAAAATTGGAATATAATGTAATAGGCATCACATTAGGATTTTGATTATTATGAAAACATTTTTAGAATAAAATGTATTAAAATAGCGGAATAAATTAATGTTAGTAAATAGTGCAATATTAATAATTTTGTACTATTCCAAATAACATTAAAATCTTGTTTTATTAAAATGTAGTAGCGTACCTAATTATCACTGTTAAATTTAGTTTGGATAAGAATGTTTGGTACGTGTAAATGCTTTATAAGTGTTGTGAAATTAATATTTGATCATCTATTTACTATTTTGATCTAAATATGACAGCAATGCAAGTCTGTGAAAGTAAATGTTAATTATTATACATGCACGTAAATAATGAAATATATATTTGAACGTGAGTATTAGAATTACAATTAAATGCATAAAAGAATCACAAATACGATATACGAATTAGCGTAAATGTAAATTAATTTACAATATTACCCTTCAAAAACTTAAACGTGTCAAGTGGACTCACCTAGTTAACGGTCAAAACTAACAGAAATAACTAACTGCGTACGTAAACACGTAAACGTGTCAAGTGGACTCACCTCATTATTCAATTCTTGCCTTGCTTTTTTTGTTTGGTGCAAAATCAGTCAATGTTCAAGCGGCTAGTAATTCAAGAAACACATTCCAAACATAGATATGAACGTGAATTGATGAATATGTATATGCACGTTCGCATTTTTATTTTATTTTTCAATTTCTTTTGTATCGTTTTTGCGCAGAGGATGATAGAGAATTTGATTATATAAGGGGAAGCCCAAAGGGTCCCGAAAAATGGGGAGATTTGAAGCCAGAATGGGCAGCATGCAAGAATGGAAGAATGCAGTCTCCCATTGATCTGTCACTTGCAAGAGTCGGATTTATGTCACAGCCAGAAAGGACGACTTATAAGCCTTTCAATGCCACTCTCAAAAATAGTGGTTATGATATATCGGTAAGGATAAATTGCTCCCACTTCAAAAAAAATTAGGGAACTACGTAAAATAAATATCTTTCTTGTTTGAATCGATTCACTGAACGAATTCAAATTTTATCTAGGTTGAGAATGTACAGTTTTTATATAATCAGACTAATCTCCATGTCTATTCCTGTATATCCAAATGAATATAGTACAGGGGGATAAAATTAGTTGGACTGATTATGTGTAATGCATCTAATGAATAACATATAAATATAGATATTGATGCTACCAAAAATCGTTACCTAAATGAACTCGAGCTGGTTGATTGAACTCCTTACGATCTGATCTTCAACACCTGAAATAAATGTGTCGAGATGTGTTCTCGTCGCCCCTCCGATACTTAAGTCAGAAAAAGGAATTGGGTAAAAGATTGTATGATGGAATATTAATAAAAACGTACCTGAATAATGAGGTGGAGTCATGTATTTATAGATACTTTTGGAGATGGAGTCCTAAAAGGGCACAATTACCTGTAGTACTTATCCTTGTTATTTAAGGTGTTTGGATTATGTTAGAAGTGTACAATTTAGGTTAGAATCGAATTTGTAATAAGCTGGGAGTTTGTGTGTTGTTAGGACTAATATTCTTAGGAGTCGTACGTCAAAGTCAAGGAGGGTATGTGGGCTAGAGCCTTGAGACCTGACCTACTGTTGGGCCCGACCTGAAGGACAACCCCCGGCTTGGGGTGGGCCCAATATGTTGGACCCACATCGGGCCATTAAGGTCGAGTTTGGGGTTATGGTGATCACAGCCCCCGTGCATCTGGGCTGTAGATGAAAGTATTGTCCTCGAGCTGCGAGCTACGATGCATCAAAGCAAAATCGAACCGAGTCGAACTTATTGGGCCATTGTGCATAACAGCTGTGCTGCCACGTGTCGAACACGTGTAGGTTCAAGGGGTGCGACCTTGGATGAGTGACATGTGGCTCCATCAAGGGTCAGGATTGTGAAACATTTGACCTTCCTCTGACCTCTATAAATACCCCATTTTTACCCCTTCATTTTTCACTTTTCACTCTCAACTCTCAATAAAAACAGTTCGAGCTTAGAGGGTTTGTGAGCGACCACATTTAAGAGGTAAGCGTTCAAGCTTTTAAGTTTATTTATTTTAAGTAGCGTAATGTCTAGTAGTAGTAGTAGTAGTGAGGGGTCGAGCAGTAGGAATAGTCAATCATCTAGGAGCTCGACCACCAAGAGTCTTGAGGTGGAAGGTACGTTCATTATCCTTATGGTCGTACCTATTGAATCGTATCCTGGGGTTGAGGCGACCCTAACGTACCATAGAGGCTTGACGAGGTATAAAGAACACGTTATAAAAGTCCCTAGGGAGTTCGGGGTTATGCTTCTATGTGACGTTAGAACCCCTGAGCCCCATGAAATTGTTTTAGATGTTCGAGAGGGAGAGATGACCTTTTTTAGGGGTGCCCTCAAAGCCGAGTTTAGATGGCCCATGCACCCATTCTTCATCCACTTCCGGCGTCCTTTTTTATATGCCTAGGCCAGCTGGCCCCCGAAAGGTTGGAGGCTCTTAGTTTATTTTTTTCATTTTATGTAGATGCCTCGAGGTGGAGCCTATGGTCGACCTTCTAAGGATGGTTTTTGATTTAAAATTCTCCCTAGGGTATAACTGCTTTATATATCTATCAACCAAGGGGGATTTAAGACACCAGAAACACCGAGCTCTCTCCGGGGTTGGAAATAGTGTTTCTTTTTCGTTAAGCCTCAGGACCCCGATCACTCATTTATCCCGATGTGGGAAATATCTGATAAGGATAGGTTTAACGAGGGTTAGGCGTACTTCGAGGTTTTGGAGAGGGATAGGTTGAGGCTAGTGAACCATGACCCCTTGCAGCCAAAGTCGATTACTTGCTCGAGGACGACACCTTTGATCTTGCCAGCGTGAGGGGAATCGAGGGTACGAGCCTAATATTTTGGTACCTATGAACTGCAAGGAATGATGCGAAACATAGGGGATTCGCATAGTAGCCGACGTCCATTTTTTCGCTATTTTGCATTTTTTTTCTCCAATTCTTCATCAAACATAACGTTTTATCTACAAAATACAATATAACATAAATTAGGTGAAATTTTATCCAGATCACAATAAAATATTATCATTTAGGGCATCGAATAAGTGTAGAATCTACGTTTATCAATGACATACAAAACGCTAGTTTTGAACAAAAAGAAGTAGGACATGAAACATTGTATTATAAATTTAATTAAACGTTATAAATTCAATATTTAATTTCTGAAAAGCAATTTAACTTAAATTCGAACAGTATGCTATTTAAATTTCAACATGTTATTTTTTGTAGTAAAGAGGTTGAAGCTGAGAATTTAAGTTAATATCTTGTTAAAAGAATTCTTAAAATTTTTGGTAAGGTTTTCTTAAAGTCTCGAAATTTACATTGATTTTTCATAGTTCGTTTACGTCCCAGTGACTTAAAGTTGGATGAGTATTACAAAATTACATGAATCCATGTTTGAATAATGAAATATCACCCGAATTTTAAATATAGAAAGAAAAAGAGGAAAAATCTTGATTCCAGGAATGTCTTCAACTCCTTTTGACAATATCCTTTTGCATCTTTTTCTCTTTGCCTAAAATCCAAGAAAATAATCTTCAATCTTTGTGTAGCGATAAATTCTTATTTCTTATCTCTTGTTATCTATCTATTGCTTGATCTCTCAAAATTTAGCTTTCAAAGTAGGTTAAAACTGTGATAGAATTACATCTAATTAATTGAGAATTAATGAGATTGTGTTCCTATAAAATACATGAACATGAACCTTAGTATGAAATTGAATTCCACTTGATGTTAATAAAGTTCAATGAATTTTGGAATGTACTACATGAATCTAAGTTAATTGAAAATTAAATAGTCTCTCAAAATTTAGCTTTCAAAGTAGGTTAAAACTGTGATAGAATTACATCTAATTAATGAGATTGTGTTCCTAGAACATGAACCTTAATATGAAATTGAATTCCACTTGATGTTAATAAAGATCAATGAATTTTGGAGTGTACTACATGAATCTATGTTAATTGAAAATTAAATAAATTGAGTTATACTTAATGGAATTTTGGAGATTTATGTGCTGCACGCGTAGGTAGTGGTTGGCCTTTTTCTAATAATTCACTGTTTATTCGTTTTTGTTGGAAGGAAGTCATAAAGGTCGGTAAAAACAAATATATGTATGGTAAGACCCCATTGATATTACAATAATAAAACGTGTACTCCAAAATTTAGCCTTGGATTACTCATTTATTATAAATTAGGGTGTGATTGATGGATATTATTGAGAAAATAATGTATTTTAAATTGTGATATGATAGGAAATATATGGTTAAAAAGTAAAGAAAAGTTATTGATGTGATGAAAAATATTATTTTATTGAAAAATGTGTAGTTGAAAATGAGTTTTGAAAGAATTTGTGTAAAACAGGGGCTAAAAATAATAAGAGGAAATGATAGTAGGTTTTACTAAATGTGTAGGAAGCTTATTATTGATATCCTAGACTCCTAGTTGCTTCTTATGAGTTATTTTCCAGTTCACATCAAGAAAAATCCTACACCAGCACGTCAAGAAAAATCCTACACCAGCACGTCATTACCAAACCCAATAATTTATACCCACAATTCTTGTTATATAAACCCATGATACAAGTCTAAAACCATCACCTAAATCAAGAATTTTCAGTCCATCACCTGCAATTATTGTTTCTTCAAAAACACAGGAAAAAAAAAATGAAGAAATCCACTTATATTCTTGCTTCAATTCTTGCCTTGCTTTGTTTGTTTGGTGCAAAATCAGTCAATGTTCAAGCAGCTGGTAATGCAAGAAACATATTCCAAACATAGATACGTACATGAATTGATGAATATGTACACGCATGTTCGCATTTTTTTTTAATTTCTTTAGTCTCATTTTTGTGCAGAGGATGATAGAGAATTTGATTATATAAGGGGAAGCCCAAAGGGTCCCGAAAAATGGGGAGATTTGAAGCCAGAATGGGCAGAATGCAAGAATGGAAGAATGCAGTCTCCCATTGATCTGTCACTTGCAAGAGTCAGATTTATGTCACAGCCAGAAAGGACGGCTTATAAGCCTTTCAATGCCACTCTCAAAAATAGTGGTTATGATATATCGGTAAGGATGAATTGCTCCCACTTAAAAAAATTAGGGAACTACGTAAAATAAATATCTTTCTTGTTTGAATCGATTCACTGAACAAATTCAAATTTTATCTAGGTTTAAAATATACAATTTTTAACTATAATCGAACTAAACTCTGTGTTTGTTCCTGTGTATCCAAATTAATATAGTATCGGGGATAAAATTAGTTGGAGTGATTATGTGTAATGCATCTAATGAATAACATATAAATATAGGTATTGATCCTCGCAATGTGATCTACAAACTTATCCCATTACGTGTTAAGCATAGAGTGACACACGAGGGAAACGCAAGCATGGAAGGTTCACATAAGGATAGCAAACCCTTTTCTCCATCGAGGTTGGCTACAAACTATTAATAAAAAATACACATGGACAAGTAAAACAAATATGATACTCTTAACATAATCGATTATGAGCTTGTACGACGGATTTCGCATATTAAAATACAGAAATCGTTACAAATGGATAGGAATCTTCTTGTAATTGCAAGATTGCAAAATTCTCTGATTAATTATCTGAATGTTTGAAGATGAGGAGTCACGTGGCTTGAATTCTAGACTTCGAGATTTGTCGAGAATTTGATTTGCTGAGAGCTTGACTTATTCGATACTTGGATTTTGGAGTTTGGATTTGCACTTCGAAATTTTGGACTTGATTTTGATTTAATTCGAATGAGACTTTGATCTTCTTGGGTTTGTTTGATTTGAAGAAGATTTTGATCTTCTTCGTGTTCACTAGACTTGGAATTGAGATGATTTATTCTCTTCCTCCGACTTTGAAATTTTTTCAGCACTTCATGATTTGCTTCTGCATTTTCGCCCCCCTTTTCTTATGAACCTTTGACCCTATTTATAGGGAAAATTCTTGACTAATTTTGAAAATCACTCAATTAATNGACTACAAGCTTAGCTTAAACCTGTTAATTCGTTAATAAGCAAATACACTTGTAAACCCCCAGTCACCAGTTAACAATATTAGAATGACAGAATCAATCCGTTGCCAGGGGTTCAAGGCTTAAGGAATATCCATATAATTAATTCTAAATGCATGCAACTTATCATTAAGTGGGAACACAAGTAAGCATCAATTTGATTTCTTATATTTAACCACATTAGCAGTTCCTTCTAGCTCACTATTACCTTTGTAACTCCATAAAATAATATTTACGCTCGAGTCAATCATCACACACTATTAAAATGGAAAGACAAAAGGATATGACC
Organism: Fraxinus quadrangulata; assembly: GCA_903798255.1. Taxonomy (NCBI): domain Eukaryota; kingdom Viridiplantae; phylum Streptophyta; class Magnoliopsida; order Lamiales; family Oleaceae; genus Fraxinus; species Fraxinus quadrangulata. The sequence continues at coordinate 7,221 of CAIGRB010012083.1, forward strand.
TGCAAAGGAAAACTTGAAGATGTTAAAACCAAAAAGTTATCATCTCTTTTACTCAAAATAAAAAATGGACAGATAAGAATCCTAAAAGGAAACTTCTACATGAGAGACAAGACATCACATTCTCCAGAAGCAAGATTTATTTATTTATTTTTTTTTTTTTATATCCATTATTCGATGATTTATTTATTTGATTTTAAACACTTTTTATATTTTATGGTAAGTTGGACTTAAGTGAGCCCGATACCCGCCTATTTATAGGAACAAAATATAAGATTTAGAAACAAAAAATAAAATTTGTAGATAAAGGTCAAAAAAATTATGTTTTTTTTTTTTTTCTCTCTCTCTCTCTATCTCTCTCTTCCCTTTTCTCTTTCTCTCTCTCTCTCTCTCTCTCCCTTCCTTCCTTCCTTCCTTTCTTCTCTTTCTTTCTGTCATTTTTTTTTACGTGAACAGTGTCAGTACTGTTCATATGAATAATTTTTTTTAAACGTTTTTTATAAGTGTGAATAGTAACAATTTTTTTTTTATAGATTGGAACTAACATTCTTCATTTTTATTTTTAGGAGTCAACTTTTGGAACAAGTCAAATATTTTGAGATTTGAGATTTTCTTGGTGTAAAGTAAAATTTTGTGCTGCGATAATTTTTAAGGGTTTAGAAAATATCAACAAACATTTTTCATTCACATTGAGAACCAATGACTGCCACTTTTTTTATTGTCCAAGGTACTTTGTGTTTGGGACAAAGGACCTGCTCCTTCGACCGTCTAAGGCACTTTGTATTTGGGACCAAGGACCGACTCATTCGACCATTCAAGGCACTTTGTGTTTGAGACCAAAGACTTGCTCCTTCGACCGTCCCATACACTTTGTGTTTGGGACCAAGAACGTGTTCTTTCGACCGTCTAAGACACTTTGTGTTTGGGACCAAGGACTGTCACCTTTTTTACCGGTCAAGGCACTTTGTGTTTGGGACCAAAGACCTACTCCTTCGACCGTCTCAAGCACTTTGTATTTGGGACCAAGAACCTGTTCATTCGACCGTCCAAGGCACTTTATGTTTGGGATCAAGGACTGACTCATTCGTCTATCCAAGGCACTTTATGTTTGGGATCAAGGACCTGTTCCTTCGACCGTCCAAGGCACTTTGTGTTTGAGACCAAGGGCTTGTTACTTCGACCGTCCAAGGCACTTTGTGTTTAGGATCAAGGACCTTCTCATTCGACTTTCCAAGGCACTTTATTTTGGAGACCATTTACATAGGCTCATGATTTGGACAATAAACGAATTGAAAAGATCTACTACACTTCTTATCTTTTTTTTGCTAACTTTCTTGCCCCCTTTTTTATAGGAATGGCTGAGATAAGCTTTAATGATAGAGTGTATTCTGATATAAATGAAATCGTCGAGCTTAAAAGTCGAGGCAAAAGTTATCTTTATTTCAAAGATACTGATGTGAAGTACCATGCCCAGCCTGGAGTACGAGAACTTAAACTTAGCATCCATAAGCCAACTACATATCCTTCTCTTGAGCTCTTGGAGCCCATCATTAGTGAATGTCACTAGAATTTAGAAACTGCCATGTCCAGCCAATCTAGCAATCTTCCCTTTTTGTGCCTTTCGCCTTATCATTCCCAAAGCATGGAGTGTATCCTAAAGGCCATAATTTGTGAGAGGGTTGATAACAAAGAAATACAATGGGAAAGCGCGCTTGTCAGTCGTGGAGAGATTTCTTTTCTTCCAAAGTTTTGAGAGTGGTCTTCATAGGTCCAGAAACTTCTGCTCAAGAGGTCAGTTAGCTTCTGCAGTCAGTTCTACCATGAAGGATTATCATCGTCCAAATTCTATCTACAGAGCTCTTTGTGAGATTTAGTGTCCAAAGACCAACACTTTTGTGGCCTTCAATAGTGAAATTGGCATTTTTCTTTAGGACATCCGCGAGATAAGTGGACTTTCGATCAGAGGTCATTAGTATGAGGAAGTAGTCTCAAGCCTTTCAGAGTTGACAGATCAACGTTCCAAGCCCTGTCTGTACCTTTTTAATGTTTTCACACTGATTGTGAATACGATTGAATCTGATTGCGTTAGTCACAAAGAATGGATTAATTTTTGATTTCGCGAGAATGGTTGTGCCCAGAATCCTCGACAATGCAAAAATTATAACACTTCTATGAGTCTAATCCATTCAAAAGGCGGCATCAAAGAGTTTCAAAGGAAATATAGAGACCCGTGGTCATAGACAAGCCAAAAGATATTTCCCGTATGGAACGAAGTCATTGAAGTGATTTGCCAATATCTTTGTCTATAGAAGAAAAAGAAGAATTAGAAATAGCAGCTTATCTCTCTCTGTGGCTTTGTCGTTTTGTTCTTCCATCTGGGGACGAGTTTATGAGAGTTGGGACTTTTAAAGCGTCTTCTAAAATGGCAGGTGGGTATACTTACAGCGTAATTTCTCCTATATTAGCGAGCATTTATAGAGGACTTACACAAACATCGAATCATCAGTCAAACCCGGACCTTGGCTCGATTTCGCATTCATTTTCTGGACATTTTCTTTATACTTGGGTTGCTACTTATTTTGTCCAAAGTAATTATGTTTCTGTGGACAAGAGTTATACTCATCCTATAATTCGAAGATATGCTGGCAACTTAAATGCTTTCCAGTCTTGGGACAAAAATGTTGTTGATTGTCGGGACCTTATACGTAGAATGATGGATGCCATGACTTTTGCTGGAATCCATTCCCTCATCATTTCATCCCGATGTACGAGTGGATGACCAACCAAGGTCTATAGATACTTCAGAATTCATGATGAGTATTCGATTTGGATTCATTTCTTATCGTCGAGGAAACTCCCATTTCATTCTCGAGGCATACAATCCTCATAGGTTTTCGAGACAACTTGGCTTTAGACAAAAACTTGCCGGTTCACCAAGAAAGTAGGATATTGCTCTCAATGCAGGCGATAT
>CAIGRB010012121.1:0-43314 GCA_903798255.1 Fraxinus quadrangulata
TTTAAGTAGATTCCCAACATATTTTACGTCGGGTCGAATAATGGACACGAATGTGAGCTCTACGGTTATAAAGTTGTTCGTTGTGCTCCTCTCTTCTTGAAGGAAATCGATGGATTTATGAGTCGATGATTGCCCTTGCTATCGTTCAGTTTGGAAAATATGGTGGTTCTATTTAGATTACTATTTCTATGAATTTTTGCTAATTTATTGGTTGAGTTCTTTTCTTTTTGGTGATTTACTTCAGGGTTTGGGTACTGGATTCATTATTTAGTTGGTTTCTAAAGGAAATTGTTCCTGGATTATGGAATTCGACGAAGAACTCTTCTTTATATGTCTTCTACCACCTATTTATCTTTAATGCTGGGTAAGATATCAGTTCCATTATCATCTTCATGAAGTTATATGATTTTTGCAGTAGGTAACGTTTGGCCGTGAAAGCACCTTTGAGCTTCGAGATTATAAAGTAGATTGACACAGGTGCAAAAGGATTATTCGAGTAAATGAAGATTGGCAACTTCGAGCTTCAGATTATTTTAGTATTTCCATCCTTCTTTGTCTGTCGTATATTTCCGTAGTTTTAGTGTAATTCTATATTTTTTTAAATCATTTTTCGAAATTTTTGTGCAGCTATTGGAGCAATCTTGTCAGCTACAGATTCTGTATGCACCTAACAGGTATTGAATGAATGAGCACTGACATGCTCGAGCTTTTAGCTTTGATAATTTTGTACGTTTTTATCTCAGAGAATTATGAATAAAATACTAATACTAAGCTTGACGAATGGTTCGAGCCTAGTAGAAGATAATTAACAGTCATTAATCTGAACTCTAAGGATGGGATTTTTGCAAAGGTTTAGACTTGATGTATTACTCAAGCCTATCATGAAATAATTATCCCGAGCTATAATCTGGGATTTTGACAGAGGTTTTGGCTCGACGGTTGCTTCTGGCCTAACACGAACTAATTTATCCCTAGCTACAGCCTATAAGCTAGGATTTTGACAAAGGTTTAGGCTCGACGTATGCTTCGAGCCTAACCTGAAATAATTCATCCCAAGCAGGTGTTCAACAATAGTGGAATTCTCATTGTGTTCCTCTGTGATATCGTCATGTCGCACTATACTTGGCATAACTCGACAAAAATTTCGAGTGACTACCAAGCATGTAGGCTGTAGCATATTCGAGAACATCCTCTCTTTAATATGCAAGCGTGTGTGCTTTATACCATTCTCAATATTGCCTTTTTCCTATGATTTTTTTGTAGGCATACTTTTGCAACAATGTCATTAATCTCGGAGATTTTCATTTTCCGTTATGTAGGAATGGATGCCTCAAGACAGTATATTTTTTGCTAAATTCAGTACAGTGGTAAGAAGATTAATCTCTCTATGAATTGAATGTGGATTCACTTGTTTTCTTATAAGAGCTTAGATTTGTATACACTTTGGACACGTTTGGTTAGTTAGACTGAAAAGAGGTTAAAATCTCGTCCATACTAATGTTTAGTATGATATCTATGCTGTTTTTTCGTGATTGTTAACATGTCCGTTATAGATAAAATAATGACATATTGAAATCTGAAAACGCACAAATCTGACATTTTTGTTTGTCCTTTTCAGGTACTCGGATTGTTCAGGAAGCCCCTTTTGAGAATGGAGCATGTAACAGTGACAATGAAGGATTCGGGATAACCTTGTAACGTGGACAAGCATGGTCTGCGCTTAGGCACGTTGAACTGAACTAGATTGGACAGGAAAATATATAGACATTTTACATTTTTTTCATCTTTAATCGCTTTTAGTCTAATAGACTAAGGTTTTGATGAAATTCATATGAAGATTGATCAGAAGTTTAACATGGTCGTGTATGATTGATCAGAAGTTTAACATGGTCGTGTATGGAGTTGCCTAAATTGTATCAAAATTTCGGAGTTCAATTTTGTGAGCTTACAAAATTTAAAGCTTTTGTTATCGTAACTAAGTCCTTACTACACATTCACTCATTTATTAAATAAATTATCTAGAATCAATAATACAAGTAATGTATATCGAATTAATATATTATCTTTCCCTTGATTTATGTTTCATACTAAGCCTCAAACTCGATACTCCTATGAATTAACAAATCGGTATTGCTTAATTTTCTGATATTCTTTACAAAATTTACAAATTTATTTATAAAAATTCAGTATATAAAAGTAGGCAAATATTCGACCGTTGCAGTGCCTTTTCTTTCTATATGGAGACGCTCCTACTCAAAAATTAAAAACAATAAATTGACCCTTTTACCCTCGTATATTTTTAGATAACTTGGTTTGGTTGTAAATAAATACCATTCTTCAGGGTACAAAAGTGAATAACTTGAATCTGCGTGTGCTATTTAAACGCCATTTCTTCTTGGATTTTGAGAATTCCAAAGACAAAAAAACACGTGGGAGCTTTTAATTGGACAAAAATACGACATGCGAGGTGCAGTCATCTCTTCACAGTTCCACTCTGAGAGTGAGTGAGTGAGTGAGAGAGAGAGAGAGGCAGCTGTAAATTTCCACCGGCTGATCGTTTCTTGGAAGAAGAAAATTTAGGGTAGATCTCATTCCAGTGATTTTTCATGCATTCTCTTGCACACAGTTAAGGTGAACTGTGTGAAAAGGAAGTGTATACCAGTGCTTAATTTTATCTTTTTATCTTTTGTGTTTAGTTTTTGTTAAGAATATAAGTTGTTGGGTTGGGATTTTGTATAAGTTTATGAAGGAAAGAAGAAGAAAAAATGGTGGAGACAAAGAACAAGGTGTCATCTGACTATTGGTGGTTTGACAGTCACAACAAGAGTAACTCAAATCGATCTCCATGGCTTCAATCCACACTTGCAGGCAAACTTCTTCATTTAGTGTTTTCTTTTTTCTCATCTGAAAGTTTAAGCCGAAGAGATTTGAGAAACCTATGCTATATATCTAATGGTGGGATCTTGAAAATATTGTTTATTTGACAATTTTACACTTGTTTAACTTTTTGAAGAGTTGACAATGTGAAAAAAAGTATTAATGTTTGGGTGAAATTGCAATTTTGTCTTATGTAAGTAGAATTCAAATCAAAACACTCCACAAGGTTAAAATCCTGTGGTCGAAATCAGTATGCTAGGAGATAAAAGAACATAAGTTGTAACTTGTGTTAGACTTTTAGGTATACATGGATATGCCCATTATGATTTTTCTCTGAACTGTTGAATAAGAACACAATTCACGGTTGAATGTTTGGTCCACCACTTCATAATGTTCTAAAATTTCAAGATCAGTCTTTGCAGTGTCAGAAGTTAATATGGAGGGATCCACAGGCATTATGAGTCAGTGGAACAGTATTGTGAATGCGTGTCAGAGGGGTCCTTTCACCTTTGATTAAAATTTGAGGTCTTTTTATGATATATCCACTCTTAGATAAACGGTTATTACGATGTTTGGTCACCAAGAAAAAGAAGTTACAATCTTATTTGCTCCAATGCTTTGAACTGAACATGTCCTATCTGTGATGGGATGGTGGGACGGCTGTAGTTTTTAATAGCATAATGATTTATGGAACACCTGTAGTTTCGTTTACATGTATAAATGCAAAGTGTGATTACTTTTGAGTAAAGATGAGAAAGATTCTACGGGGACGAGGAATCTTGTCTTTAAGTGCTACATTTTCAGTAGATTCATAAAAATTTATGATGTCTGATCCATCCATGCCTTAATGACTTTATTCATTAGATGATATTTTCCCTGCAGTTGGTCTCGATTCAGTAAGTTGTAGGTGGTGTACAATTTGGGAAGACATAGTAATGGCAATAATTGCACAGAGTTTGTATCATTCTTATTAAAATGAAATATTTAATACGTGCTTCATGAAAATCTTGCAGAGCTTGATGAGAAAACGAGAAAAATGCTGAAACTAGTCGAGGAAGATGCGGATTCCTTTGCCAAACGTGCTGAAATGTACTACAAGAGAAGACCAGAACTCATTAACATGTTTGAAGATCTTTATCGAGCCCATCACACACTAGCTGATCCATATGATCAGGTCAAGTCTGAATCTGGAACCCGCGTCGTAACAACACCATGGTCATCTCCGTTATCTTTTAACAAATTTCAACTTTCAATAAGCTTGTGTGACAAAGCATATGATAGCTACTCAGAGACCTATGGACCTGAGGAATCGGATGACTCTGAGGTTGACGATCTAGATGAAGTTGAAACAGTACAAGATAATGACGTAACTGAAACAGAAAAACTGGTGAAGCTGAAGAAGAATTGAAGAGACTCGGAGAAGAGAACAAGGTTCTCAAGGAGCAGCTACTGCAAAAGGATGACGAGAAATGGGAAGTCATTAGACAACTGAGTTTAGCCATGGATTTGCTGTGGGAGGAAAATGTCAAGCTCAGGAAGAATTGTAATGCTTTAAACATGCCAAAGAAAGAAAAGCCCCAATTCAACAAGTTGAATGACGGTTTCTTGGGGAGGTTGTTCAATGGATTTCTACCGTCACAGGCTAATCTATTTGCTCTTTAGAGTCTAGATATGAATATATGCCATTGGGCAGTATGAATTGATATATAGCATAAGGTGTGTAAGGATTTATATGAGTCAGGAATTTTCTCTGAACTATAACATGGGACAGTGTGTATCTCTGTTACCGTTCATTCATTTATTGGCCTAATTGCCACATTTTCATCCAATATCCTTTTAATCTATAATATTTGTTGAGCATATAGAGAGGCCAAATGCCATCATCCTAGAACTTAAAGTGTGTGTATGTTCTATAGAAAGGTACTCGCTGCATCTTTGGTGCTGGGCGGTCGAGTTAGTAGAACAGATTTTTTTGCACCGAAGGATTCATGTGTAAAGACTCAACTACAAAATCCGAGTGTCAGCTTTACATGTTTCTAGTTCATTTTACTTATTATTGCTCCCGTAGTTACAATGAGGGCTTCATTCCTGGCACCAACCATTCATATTTGTTTTGTATAGCAGAAGATATCTTTGAACTAATATATTTTATTAGATTCCAATAAATTTTCATAAAAATGCCATACAGCTCAATAAGCCAGTTTCTACTAACAATCTTTACATACTAAACTTGACAACAAATAACAATCTACATATAATCTTTAGAAGAAGCAAACTTCAACAATAATTGGAGATGTCAACATCAGAATACCTTGGCCTTCAATTTTGTGCACCAGAAAGCTACATTGATCAAAATGCTACCAGAGACAGAGCCAAAATGAAACGTACAGATCCCTGCAAGTTTAGAGCCAACGCAGAGGAATCCGGCAGGCGCCCTTCTGGTGGAAGTGCGACTCCAGGGCCGGAAGCCGCCATTACGTCAGGATTCGGGGGACTGGGGCTGGAAGGGATAGTAGGCATTGAAGACTCACTTGGAGAAAGCTCAGAGCCACCTGGAGAGGGAAAAAGTGGAGCAATATCTGGTGATAGAGCTGGTGGTGGCGCAGATAATGGAGGATAAGGCAATAATGCAGGTGCAGCAGAAATGGTAGAGGCTGGTTCATTCAACTTGGATGCCTTTTTTAAGGCTAATGAAGAGGAAAATGCCATGAAAAACATAGCAAAAATGAGGAATGAACTTATGGAGGAAACCATTAATTCTTTAGAGGACACTGAAATTAATGTGTTGATTTTTAAGAGAATGATGAAATGAATGATTGGAATGGAGGAAATTTATCAATATATCACTATGGTGGTTGGTTTTGGAAGTGGGATAATATGCTATAGGACAGTATAAAAAAGATGTTCGTGCTCTAATTTTCAATTTTGTCAAGTACTGCATACAAAACATTATCTTGATGACATATTCAATGAGAAGGGTGAAAAGAAGCTAAAATCTCGTTCTAGCATAACACAATATTGGAGAAGATAAAAAAGTTGAAATCTTGTTCATTATTATATTGTTCAGTCCTATGGACGTCTACGTAAATCGAGAGAAGTTTATGGTGGGGCTAAAATGCCAGGTTGTCAAGTTGAGCAAAGAGACAAGATTTGATGAATGGCCTTTGTTCTGGAAACACATGAAGGATGAATAGGTTGCTTATGTCCTTTTCCTAAGTGACTGTTCCTGTTTTCATTATTCATAGCCCGTGAAATTCTTCTGTCTGAAGAAAAACCATAGATATTTATATTATTCAAATTGCACATGGGATGCTTTCTATTCAATTTGGAATAATTTGAGTTCTTGGATTTAAACTTTGGATGGATGAGATTGAATTTCAGCTAAAGGGCTGCACCAGTAATTTGATTATCAATCTTTTACGTTAAAAATTTTTCAATTTTTAAAATGATAAGATGACACATTTTTCTACAAGATTGAATTTAAAGTTTATGAAAAAGACAAATGATAATTACCTTACCTCGGTGAAATGGAGCCTATGTTTTGTAGTAAAAGATCAAATGTTCGTTGCCTTCAGTAAAATAAGCATTATTCTTTCCCTAGTTTATCCCCACCCCATCTCACCTCCCCCACTCCTGCATCTCCACTACGGCTGCCCCGCCCCCTCGGGCGAGGGGGGAGGGTTTGGAGGTGAGTAACAAAAGGATATTCAGATTACTATAAAAAAAAAAAAAGACACTTGATTTATATAATTTCTCTAACAGCTAAGCTTTTAGATAAAAGTGTTCAACATGACCTCATCAAATGTTGCCAGGTCAAGGTCGACTATGCTCAGAGGAGATGCGCATAATTCCTGCATTGTTGTTCAGGCATGGTGTAACCTACTGCATTTGACATGTATGACTCTATGGTGACATTGCAGGCGATAAATGTGGCATTGGATCCGAGTTCATTGGTTATTTCTAGGCGGATCTCTTTTTGAATATCAGCAATCACCACTTTGGCACCATTTTTGATGATTTGCTTGCTGTTTCTCTCCCGATTCCACTTGCTGCGCCAGTGATCAAATAAAGGATCGAGCTCAAAGCACTTGTAACTTGTAATAGTGGTATTAGGAGCACACTCTCTTTTTATACCCTCGTAACAAGCATGAACACATGTAGAGAGTGATACTTTAATTAACAACCAATTCTGAATTTGACATCACTTTTAAAAACTGTTTATGAGCTTATGAACATACTGGGATGCTTTTCTTACAAGACCATTTTAAGATGAGCTCTATTCAATGCGAACAACGAGTGATACTTAGCCTCCTTTGTATAAAAAATTTAAAAAATAATTTATAAATTCACTCAAAGTCAAATATTAATTTCAAGCACATATTTACAACGACTACTTAATATTATCCATACGTTTTGTGTTGTTCATCTTACTATTTCTATTTATAAATCATTTGTAAATTTGCCAAACAGAGGCTTAGTACTCGTTAAGTACAATTAAGGGGGTGTTTGAGCCACATTATTTTTGAAGAATGTATTCTGGAATAGTAGATTAATGGAGAATGTGTGGTTGAAAAAGAAAGAAAAGTTATTGATGTGATAGAAAATATTATTTTATTAAAAAATGTGTGGTTGAAAATGAGTAGAAAATGAGAATGAAAAAATAATGTGTACCAAACAGGGGCTAAATGTAGTCAATGTGTCTATTGTTTTCACTTTTAAGCTATCTTCTTTACATTTATACCTAGTATTCAAGAATCATTTATTTTGGGATTTAACATTAAAGAGTATGTTGAAGCAATAGCATTCCATAATAAGCACTTTTTAATTATGCATACATATAGTTGAAATCATAATTTAATCTAATCCTTAAAAAAAATGTTAATGAAGTAATTAAATTTGATCACGTTTTTGTAATTATCAAGTTCCCCTTTGAAAGCAACTGGAAACTTGAAACATATCATGTATAAGAAGCAATATCCATTTGCAAGATTGACGAGAGTAGACTAAACAATATTCGACAAGATTAAGATAGTAAAAGAAAAGGCATGCCATAAGAAACATTTACCGTCAATCTCCAGTAATAATGTGTAGAAAGAACTATATCATGTCAAGGAAAAAGAAAAAGGAAAAATGATAAACGATAAACTGCTAAAGTTTTATGTACTAATGAATATGTTGCTCCCAGAGTTCAAAATTGCCTACTGAAAAATTAGAATGTTGCCAATGCTAGAAGGAATAGCAAACCCTCAAATTAACCAGCTCTGAGTTCTAGGAATTTGAAAGAATCTTGGTTGAATCCATATTCCTTTCATTTGGCATTTTGCTGACCCATTTGATGCCTTGATGCATTCGTTGCTAATAAGAATGTTTATCCTCTGTCCCCGTACGATTGCCCCACAGATTGAAATCGAAATATCATCCTTGAGTCCTATCCAATTTTGTAAACCCGAACGACTGAAAAAACTGCGCTCACAATAGAATGGCAGGTATTTATTGCCAACGCTCTTGTTATCAGGTGGATTAGCTAAAAGTCGATATATATTGGAGTTTGTCTCCTTACTCTCCTCCGTAGAGAAGGACAAAATTTTCCTCGCATTATCCAAATAAAAAAAAGTTCTCTTTATATCATTGAAAATGCCTCCGATAATCGTGCCAAAGCTCCATTTGTTGCGTTTGAATGTGTGTGTAGTCCACGCAGTTTCTCCCCTCTTAAGCGCGTTTATTTCCAATGTGCTTTCATCACTTCGATTGATGATCGACACGATGCATTCCAATGAAGTGGGAGGACATGAGAATGCTGCGATATGGTCGGAGATTTCTTGGTGAGGAAACTGTGGGAGATCGATTCTGGCTCGTGAGAAGGGGCAGAAGAAGAAAATGGAGCCTTCTTGGAAGAGGAGTAGCCATCCCTGATTTGATGCAAGACAAGTTGAATGCTTTAGCTCCGGAAAATTGATACTATAGATCTTCCTGTTTCTTGGATTGTACAAGGTACAATTTTCAGCCTCGCCACACAGTATGAACCAAGGCACAGAGGTTGGATCGGACTCAACCTCGGCAGAAGATGTGCAAGAAGCCGAGCGCCAATCCTTACAAACACCACGGAAACTAAGAAGATCAATTATGCCCAAAGATCTGGTAATTAGTGATAGAAGCTCAGGAGGTAGATGTTGCCATGGAACAATCTGAACTTCACTCAAAGACGACCTAAAAACCATTGACACACATTGTATAAATGATCATCGGGCACAACTGTATAAATAAGACAATTAAATACAAAATAACATAAACAAGTAATATTATCAAAGATTCTTGTTCCTCGAATCTCCAAAAGAAAATGAGTGTGACGTGATGTTGAAATCAGGTGATGAAGGAACTACTGAATTTGACAAAAGCAGGTTAATGATCAAGGAAAATGTTAATCGCACGAAAAATATATAAAATACCAAGATAACATCGACTTGAAAGCAGGTTAATTCTCGTCGCACTTGCATATATTCGCAACTCAGATTTATAACTTCGAATTTCACCCTTGGATTGCATCCTATTCACATAATGATTGTGCTCACATACACGCCAACATGTAAATGAAAAAAATTACATATAATCCCTCTATGTTAACAAAATAGGCTAATTCGTAAGAAACAATATGCCGTCTACGATCAATGTCTGAGCCTCACATGTAAACTGCACGGCTTCGATGTTAAATGCCTTTTAACACTATTGAGCAATGGATTCTCCATCTAAATATTTTTCAAAAACCAATTTAATTCTGTGGAAAAGAATATAGGGCGTAATTAACATGTTTTCAGGATAATTAGAGAAAATTATCTTCAAGACATTCCATATATCCCAAAAATTTGATCCATAATGTTGTACAAATCTACATTACAGTGTATAAGCACTTCTTGATTACCCATCAATAGTACTAATTAAAAAAAATCAAAAACAAGAAAATTATCCATTTATTTCGGGAATAACTACGGATACGGATACACAGTTTTTCACATTCAGCAAACAAAATCATCAAATCGGAACCAAAGAAAAAAAAAAGAAAAGAAAAACACCGCATGGGCCAAAAGAACTGGAAAAATCAAAACTACAGCAGTATATCATTGAGGAAATAATCGAATTTCTGCACTTACCCAGTAGAACTTGTGGGCGAAGATGCCATTTTAGAGGACGATCGCTGTGGCTGGCGAGAAATTCATAACAGAAAGAGAGGCGCGGAGAAGTATAGTATTTTTTCTTGAATTTTGTTTTAGAATTCCGAGTCTACTAATATTAAAGTCGCATTAGCTATATATCTATATATATAGTAAAAAGGAGTTCGGAGTCGAGTCGATTCGCATCGAGTGTTATACCAATTATGCATGTGTAATATGTGTACGTGTGCACAAAACTTGAAGCGAGATTTTATTTCTAAGTGGACTGAATAAACCATCCATAGCCGATAAATTATTTTAAGAAAAACAACTATAATTAAAATATTTTTTAACGGTCCTCGTATATGATTTTACGACTTTACGGAGACTGAAATTTTTTTTTTGTAAATAATTGCTCGGACCTTCTTTGTGAGAAGACACCTCATTTTTCGAAGTTATGTGACTATTTTGTCGAGTTCTCGAGAGAGACAATGCGCGCATAGTGGTTTTCACTTATCAACGTGTGATTCGGATAAAGTTTAGGGACAATTTAGTAGTGAACATCATATATAAGTGGGCATTTGGTCTAGTGGTATGATTCTCGCTTTGGGTGCGAGAGGTCCCGAGTTCGATTCTCGGAATGCCCCCTTTTTTTATTAGTATTGGAAATGGTTAATTAGTTTTAGGAATAATTGCAACAAAAGTCCCAAATCTTTAAAAGATTAATAGACTTTCCTCAAACATTTGATTTGTTGCATCCGTCACCCTTAACCTTTCCAAATGTTGCAGGTAAAATTCTTTTGGACAGTTTTCATCAATAATTCTATCGATTGACCAACAATTTAACTTTAACCACATTTTAATATTTTAAAAAGGGACAAAAGAGTAACTTTTCATTTATCACGTCAAATAATTAAATTAAAAATAAGGAAAAAAATACACACGCACACACAATTGTCTTGTTCCTCTAAACCCTAACCCACCTCAAACCCAAAATCTACACCGATCACCTCCACCTCCAGAAGCAGATGAGGATACATATATGATTGGACTATTGGTAGGACTAATTTCAAGTCTCGCTTTCCAAAAAACCTAGACTTATTGACTTGCTTGAATTTTTGGAGATTTGAGTATTGAAAATTCTATCAACGGGTTCACTGGCTTACATGACTATAGCAAAAAGTCCTTGCATTTGTGCTCTGCTTTCAAACTTTGAATTCTTTCCCCCTGTTGTTTTAGATTTTATCTTTTACTTTAATGGAATTGAGTGTTTCAATTTTTTTCTCTGATTTTATATTCATATCAATTGGTGCAGAATGGCTGAAGGCATTTACGAGATACATTGAGAATCCATAAACAATGTTGCTTTAAAATTCATTCATTTTCTACATTTCCTAGTTTTTCCAATTTTGATATCCAAGTTGTGTAAATGAATCATATCATTTCATTTTCAGTTTCAATTTTTGGCGTTTGATTATGTCTAAGACATTTATTGTAAAATAAAAACGGTCGATAACAGGTGGTTGGTGGAGGTAGAGGTGTGGATTTTGGGTTTGAGGTGGGGATGGGTGAGGATTGAAAGGAAAAAGACGATTTTGTATGTGTGTGTATGTTTTTTTTTCTTATTTTTTATTTAATTATTTAATGTGATAAATAAAAAGTTATTTTTTTGTCATTTTTTAAAATATGAAAAATGTAATCAAAGTTAAATTTACATTTTTGGTCAACCGACAAAATTATGGATGAAAACTGTCCAAAAGGACTTCACATGCAACATTTAGAAATATTATGAGTGACAGCTACAGTAAATCAAAGATTTGAGAAAAGTCTACTAATATTTCAAAGATTTGGGTCTTTTGTTGCAATTATCCCTTGATTTTATATGGCACAAAAGAAATAGGCATTACTTTCAAATAAAATTTAAATTGAAAGCCACTGTTTGTTCTATTCCAGAAGAAGCAGAAAAGAGAGCTAGAACTGTATAACCTAAATATTTTTTTGGTAAAAGTAGTAATTTTATTTAAATTAATCTTATTTCCCTGTATCAAATGGATTGATTATTTACAAGTTGGAATAAACAGTATAAAGATAGAAAAATAGTAATTTATTTTAGTCGAAACGATTAATATTTAAATTCTATAAAGATAATAATAATCGAGTAAGAAATTAAGAGTATTTTAAGTATATTCTAAATGAAAATTTGTCTTTATAATATTTCGACCCTAACACGTGCACAAAGTAAAATATGAAGATCTTCAAATTTATATTTATTTATTGATTGAAATTCATAATTATCTCTAAGAGGAAAACAAGTACAAAATGAATCAATTAAAGACTTGCACAATTATGAAAATAATCACAAAATCCATCACTATATATCCTAAGGAAAAAATAATTTTTTTTTTTTTAAATTTTCATACCATGAACTGGCTAGGTAGTAGCCTAAATCGTCAATTACAACATATTTGTTAAATACTTACGCCTTTATACATGTATACTTGAGGGTTTAAAATTATTTTTCTAGCTGTCAAGATTATACACAAATTTAAATTAATTTTTTGTTGATAGATGCACCGTGCATGTGACATTGCTAATGGTTGAAAAAGATTGTTTCGATTTGATTTGATTGGTTTAGTTGTTTTCATTGACACGCTTCGATTCATTCATTATTAAAATTTTGTTGAAAAGATAGTTTCAATTTTGATTCACGATGATGAGTGCGCGAAAGTGTACTTTTAAGCACCAAATTATTATGCTAAAATATCAAAAAGTGAATAGAAATTATAGGAATTAATTCATGTTCTTGAAGTGTTGTTTTATTCACTCTTAAGATAATTTATAATCTGATTCGTATGTTTAATTTTGGGTTTTTATCCAAAAGAAGAATGGATCTAAAAAAAAAAATTGGGAAGCGTCACGGCGCCGGTCTCGGAAAAGGAGAATTTTCAACTTTTTGGACTGTTTCAGCCCATTCGAATTCTACTCTTCTTGGGAACTTTAAAGGCACAAGAAGACAACCAAAAATGACACTTTTTGGAAGAACAATCAATGAGGAAAAACAAGAGGAGATAACCAACAATTCCACGAAGAACTAAACATCTTGGTGATGCTAGAAAGAAACTCAATTGGATTATGTGATTTCAACATTATTTGATTCATAAATTTAGATTTTCATTTTAAACAATTCTATGATTTAGATATTCTTTTCATTAAAATATTTTAAGATTAGCTAAACTTTTATTAAATTCTTCATAGATTCAATCACGCTCTCTCTATTAAATTATTGAAATACTCATTCAAGTTTTAATCTTATTTATCTAATTTTATGTGATTTATTACTGTTTTATGCTTCAAGTATATGATTGTTTTTGAATTTTATTCTAGTAAACAAAAGTGTGAATGATATGGCCGAAGAGTTAATTTTTAGAATTACAATTGAATTAAACTGATTTTAATGACATTTCTTCTGATTAGATAAACTAGATGAGCATCTCTAATTGAGTCTTAAGAACAAATCATAGATGTTTAATGATCCGATCCAATTGAGAAAATTTTGACGTTTCACTATTTTGAACATTAATTTTATTTTCATTCAAATAAATAAATTCTTTTCACACGTTTAAAAGAACATTCATCTTTCGGATCCTTTAAAAATATTTTTAACTATCTTCACGTGAAATCAATACCCCAAAACTGTGTTACAATAATCACGTTATTCTTTGGGCGTAATAAGATGGAGTTGCGCTTTAGGAATAAAAAGGATTTCAAGTGAAAAATAATTTTTTTTAATTTGCAGTCCTATATACAGTGAATTTGGGCCCAATATAACTTCATGGTCTCATAGCCCAGCCCAATGTAATAGTGGTCAATTTACCGAAATAAAATTTGTTGAAATCTGCATCTAATCTCTGTGCTCTGCTCTCTTTCGATCGACTCTTTTCTTCAGATTGATCAAGCATCAATTCGAGGTCATTCGTAGAAATTTTACTTAATTATGAGATTTTTTATTTTATTTTTGCAATTAATGGTCATATAGGGCTGAATAAATATTTTCTGTGGTTTTTATGTTGTTTTCGTTGTAAGTGTTCTCCGATTGTTCAATTTCGCTTGAGGTTTTCTTGTCTAACTTTTGGCATTACTTAATTTTTGGGGAGTAGAAATAAGGCTTTTGAATACGTTATTACCGAATATATGGAAATTAATAAAGGTACTTCCAAGTAGGATTTTAAATCATGTTTTTATTTGTTTTTGATTTCTTGCAGCTAAAAATGGGAGTAGAAAAGTTCGTAAATTTTAGGTGAATTCGGTTTCTGCTCCCTGCCAATTGAATATGAACTGAAGACAATAAAAATCAGGTGTAAAACCTAGCTACCATATGTGAATGCACGAGTTATTATCTGGCTGTCACTATAAAATTATAGTACATTTGATTGTAAGGATATCACTTGTTATGAACTGCTCTTGTTCTTTCTTGTACTTGAGACAATTTTCATAAGTGTAAAATTATTCTCTTGCTGGTGTTTCAGACGCGAACTTATCACACAGTAAATGTTTTTCTCATTTCCAAATGGCTGAACTAGAAAAGAAACGTGGCAATTTTTTCTGTTTGATCCAAAAGGATATATTTTGTTTAGCTGAACTAGACTTTCATTTACCCTCATTTTTGGAATTTTAGCTTTATGGCTTCTATATTGCTGTTGCTTGATGTCAGAATGCTCTTTGTGATTTAGAATTGAATTCATTTTCCTAACGCATACAATTGTCACTTGTCTGGTATTTGTAACATTTCATCTGACTTTGAGAAGAGGTTTTGTTAGCAGAAGAAAAAGGGTTGTGTCGCCACCGAATCTACTTCTGAAGAGGTGGTTTCTAACAAGAAAATGCCAAATAACAAGAAAAAAGGTGGAGGCGCCACTGAATTTAAACAAGTAGTTTCTTACAAAAAACCTGTGGAAAATGAGAGAAAAGGTGAAATTTCTGTGGATTCTGCTTCAATAGCAGGAGTTTCTCATGAGAAGCCTCCCAAGGCTCTTGAGCCTGAATCTCAGATTGCAGGCAAATGTCCGTTTCAGAATAATGCACCAGGCAACGAAGCAGAAACCATTTCAGAAGTTCAGGCCATAAAAGGCAATAAAAGGAAGAGAACAAATGAAGGAGTGGAAGAAAGTAATAATAATAAAAAAGAAGATACTAACGATGCAAGTTCACATCACGGGAAAAAGAAAAGGGAAATTATAAATGAGAAGAGTGAAGACAGAAAAAAGGAAGATGAGAAGTCCGGGAAAAATATGGGTGGACTGATTTTTATGTGCAATACCAAAACCAAACCAGATTGTTTCCGTTACCATGTTATGGGAATCTCAGCAAGCCGGAAAGAGTTTGTTATGGGCATCAAGCCTGGTCTCAAGCTTTTCCTCTATGATTTTGATCTCAAGCTCCTGTATGGAATCTACGAAGCATCTTCTGCTGGTGGCATGAAACTTGAACCGGCTGCATATGGAGGGGCCTTCCCTGCTCAGGTTGCTCTATACCCCGTCTTTTTTTTTTTTTTTTGTTCATTCTTAACCCGGGGATACTTTTATTATGATGATTTGTCATTCTACAGGTCCGCTTCACTGTTCACAGGGACTGCCTTCCGCTACCTGAGAATATATTTAAGAAAGCAATCAAAGACAATTATGATGAAAGGACACGCAAGTTCAAGACAGAGTTAACCACATCCCAAGTAAGAAGATAACCTTTTCTTTTCATTTATCAGTATTTTTATGTTTTCAAAACGTGTATTTGTAGAAGTCAAACTGCAAATATACTTAACCCCTCTCTCTTCCTTGCAGGTAAAGCACCTGTCAAGCTTATTCCAGCCAACCCCAAAGTTGCATTCAAGTGGTAAATCGTTGGTCCGGGGTGCGGAACCCATGCCCGCGCCTGTGTCTGTTCTTGCACCAAACGTTTTGCCAACAGCAATATTGCACACTGGGGAGGAATTCAAACATCATGGCAGTAGCAAACCAGGAGAAGATATTTTCCGGTTTGATAAAGAGAAGAAAATATCTGAGCACCATGTAATTTCTTCTGATGTTTCTTCTCAGGGTCCACTTTTTCGTTCAGAGCAAGAATACAGAAATTATGGTCTTCGACAGGGAAGTAATCTCTTGCCAACTGCTGTAGGTGGTATCATTGGCCATGCACGGGAGCCTAGAAATCTTGAACAAGAGAAGGATCAGTTTCAAAGGAACGATGCTCCTATGAACAACAATGTAACTTTACGACAGAGAGAAGTCAGTCGACCTGATACCTTTTTTCTCAGTGAAAAAGAGTATCGCACTTATGGACTCAGAGGTCCCCATGAAATGCCGACTGAGGTGTCTCCTATCATAAGAACTAATCAAGCTGTCGACGCGGCATATAATCCTTATGATGAAAGCACCACATCATTGGTAAATCGATATCTCTCTCTCCCACCAATGACAACTACAGCACCTGCCAGATTACATTCTCCCATAAATTATCCGAACTCCACTAGTGGTGCTGCAGTTCATCTAGGAAGAATAATTCCTGATGGAGAAAGGTCATATTCATCTTATGCTCCTCGTGAACTATTGGAATACAATCAAAGACCACATCCATCGCATGCTTCCCAGGAACTATCTGAATACAATCAGAGATACCACCTCCTTGGTGGCAAGACCAAATCCACACCCAAAACAGTCTCCGACCGCTATTCGTTTGGAGAACCCTCTATCTCGAGGCGCTGAGTGTAATATTCTCATTTGTCTCGTTACCTTCATAAAAAATTATGTTTTAACAGGTACATCCTCCACTCTCAAGCTTTCTTGTGTGGATCAAGATTTCATCAAAGAGCTGTGACTTTGCATAAATTCTCTTTGTTGTACATTATTCTGTACTTGAGTTCAAGACTCCTAAACCCCATCTAGGTGAAGAATATCCGATCAACTTGTGAGAGGATGTGATGTAACTTTTATGCTAAAATTTTGCATGGTGATTGACGAGTTGTGTGGGTCTATTCTTGTCTGAATCTGTCGGGATTAGCACTATCCTTTTCAATCTGAGACTTCATTCTATCGATTTGCTACCAATTCAAATATAAACTGTGGGTTGCTCCCCTGGATTGGTAATCAGTCTTATTCAGGATGGAAGTGATGGTACGTTATGGCTTTCAGTTCAATTTTTAGCTAATCTATATCATCGTCTCCACTTCCCAACGAATATTATTGGTCTTCTACTTCTCCACCAGCAGTGAATGATTTTGGTCTCGTTTGCTAAAGAAAATCTGGTTTTAAGACCACCATGCAAATGCAGGATATCGGAAATATCTGGTCTGGGACGAGATTGCAGCGACAATATTACGCGTTGTGGCTATTATTTAACAGATATTGAGCTCTTCCTGCACAGCCGATCCATACTCGGTTTCATTTCTCTGCCTAACAGATATAAAACATTTTGAGAAAGCTGTAATCTTTTCTTCTTTCGTTGTTGCTAGCACTGAGAAATTAAGTTTTACTCTTAATAATAAAGTTGGAGTTAGCAGCATAAATTATTGGTATCAGCTACATTGTTAGTTCAACTTTTGTTGCTAATAACATTAGAGTAGATCTCCAGAAGTTGGTTATATAGAAACTGAAAAATCATTTGCATACCATGACAACGGGAAAAATGAAAATAAAACAAAATATTTTTTCTCTTGATAATCATGTATCATGTTAATAAGTTTCCTCAAATATAATCAAATTTTAAAATGGGGGGGGGGGGGGGGGGGGGGGGGGGGGGGGGGGGGGGGGGGGGGGGGGGGGGGGGGGGGGGGGGGGGGGGGGGNGAAACAACTGCAGTGGTTACAGATCAGAGGACAAGTTTTAACAGTTCCAGAGCCCCTCTCTCTCAAATATTGATTTCAGTTCTAGGTACACATTTGTAGTCTACGGTTCTACAATGAAGAAAAAAGGCCATTAATATTTTTGAAGACTACTAAATTCTTAGCACAATTTATCAGTCATCTTACAGCAATCTCATATTGATGCCACTACCCAATAATGCATTAGTATCGAACTACTGATTAGTCTCCGGAGCTTGGGCATTCATATTAGAAACATCAGTGCCTCCACTTGTTGGAACAGGGGCATTCCCATGATACATTTGGGGTGTAAACATTGGTGGGGCACCACCGGAAGTAGGCATTCCCACACTTCCAGGTACCGTTGGAGGAGGAGCACTTGCAGGCATTTGGAGACCATTTGGTTGGCCAGGCAATAAAGCACCAGGTGGAGGTGCCATCTGGGGCATCTGAGGACCCATATAACCTGGCAACATAAAAGACACGGTAAATATGAAGTTCTCTAGGAGCAGAATACCATTCAGATAGGCCAGACTAAGAGCATGTTTGGCTAAGCTTAAAAGTTAACTTATAAGTAGATAAGTAATTTTTAAAATAAATAACAATTTTATTAGTCAAATTTCAAAATAAGTTATTTAGCCCCTGTTCAACAAAATTTATAAATCATCTATATAGATGATCTAACTTCATTTTGAACCACACATTCCAATAGACTTAGAAGTACTATCTACTTATCCATCATTCATATCTATCTACTTATAAATTAAACCTCATATAAATTCTTCCCGAACGGAGGCTTATATTGACAGTTAAAAAAGAGTTGCCTTTTTACTCAGAAAAAGTAACACATCCAAACATGTATGAAAATAAAAATATACTGAAATGCATCTCTTACTTCTTTTTAAGCTTAGCCAAACATGGTCTAAAGGATATCTATTAGCCAATGATACCATAACAATTCCTACATCGATTATAAGTCCCAGATCATGCAGTGTTTTGCCAATCTAAATCCTAAGACACATAGATAATCTAGAAGACTAGAACTTGTCAAATGCCTTATCTTCCTGGGACATTTGCCTGAATCCAATATCAGCAGGGCAAAGTAACAAAGGAAGTAAAATTTAAGGGAATAGACTGGCATCACTTCGAGACCCTTCACATACCTGGAGCTCCAGGCATGGGCCTTGGCAAAACTGGAGGCCTAAATCCTGGAAACTGCGCACCTGGAATCGGCATTGGTGTAGGTAGAATTGATAGACCAGGTCTCATCTGAGGGTATGGAGCAACAGGAGGCCTAAACGCCCCAAGATGTTCCTTGACTTTTTGATCAATCAAACTTTGGTTCAATTGTGCCTCATACTGTTGATAATAAGTTCTCACGTTTGCCTACTCAGTTAGCAGAGAAATGTATAAAATGACATTTACATAACCAAGCAAGAAATAATACGAAGTTGCAGGAAGGTGGAAGTTAAAGAGAAAATACCTTATGTTTGTATCCAGCATTATGTTGTTTTCTAACAGAGGGCTGTAATTACACCCAAAAAAATTCAAATATAAGCAATGTCGAAGTTAAGACTTCACAACATTAATATCAAATAAATGCTAGAAGTGTGAGGCATGATAAATAACCAAGAGGAGAAAGAAAAGGGATATAAAGCTAAGACTTTTATTTTTTTATGTTTGAAAAACCAATTCATGAGAAATAATAACAGAAAAAATTGAATGGAGAACAATTTTTAATACACAGCAATGGTAGAAAATTTAAGCATTATTGGAGCAATAGCATCACTATCTCGTTTCTTTTTCCATGGATAAATTATGAATATCAGGATCTCATTAAGAAGAAACTCTTCGTTTGAACATTTGCAAGAGAAAATGAAAAGAATTTACATAAGGAAGATGACTCACGGAATCATGTGTCAAGTAAGTGTCGCAATAATCACAATAATACCTGAAGACATAAACAAATAAATAAATAATTGAAATAAAGTGGACACTAAATTCAGAGAGAGAGAGAGAGAGAGAGTACCTGGGCATTGTCTGATATGAAGAACTTCGTTAACGACCTGAGGAAGATCAAAACCCAAAAAAAAAAATCATACACCAAAAGGAAGAACAAAACCCTAGATTGCATGAAACATAACAACAAATTCCCACATTCACTAATCATACATAACTCAACCAGGGCCTTACATGTACTTGATATTTTAAGACCTGGGTTAAACATTTTAAGTTGGGCCCTAAGTAGTTGTCTTTCTTTCAGCCAATCCCAGGAAATAAGCTCAAAAAATTAAAGGGTCCCTTCACTTTTTTGTCTTTTTATTGTTTTTGTTTGACATACCCCAACTAACACAAATCTTTGTCAAATATTATGATAATCACCTCGTCTGCAAACATGAGCTTCAAAGAAGAGGTATTTATTTATTTAAACCAAGCCACATATCAACAGCAATAATCAAAGAATAAATCACTTCCACCTGAATGCAACAGATTTTACTACGGCACCATTGATGCTAAGAAAGCGAGAATATAAATCTTCTACCCACAGCAAGGATAGAATCCCAACAGAACCAAAAATTATCAACAAAAAGTAGCTTCTAGTAAATTTTAAGAAGAACCAAGCATAAATTTATCTAAATAATTAAAGCTATCTAATCAAACATAAATACAATAAAAATTAGCAACACAATCCAAGTGAAGCAATGCAGCACAAGCAAAGTAATACAACAAAGATTGATAAACAAAATAGAAAAAGAAAACAAAAATCCCAAGATATTCTTCTACCCAAAGCTATAGCAATGTCAAAATTCGATCCTCTGCCAGAGGAAAAGATGGAATTCCGACAGCACAACCTAGAATTAGTAACAAAAACAATCATGATTCAGTTTAATTCAACACTATTACTCATCTTGGGGCATTCGCTCAGCTAAATCCACATAACATATTCTAAGTAAAAAATTGCAAAAATAGTCTACTTCTACCCTTGGGATGAAATCAAGGAAGAAGATATACTCAAACTAGGGGTAAACCATAAAAACTACACTACACTAATACTTATATTGCTCACACGAATTATTGCAGTCGGCTGACGACCAGGGGCCGAGAGCGGATTGGATTAGGGTTGAATTTGGGACGAAAATCGATTTGGAATGAGATTATTTGAGAACTGAGAAGAGACGTCTGCAAGTTCGGAACGTGGGGGATACCATCTAGGCGATGAACATTTGGGCTGGGGCTGGCTAAATGGGCCCAAAAATTATGGACCTGAAAACCATAATGACAACGAAAGCCTTTTTATTATAAGGTGGCAATTTAGAGGTAAATTCTTGTTCCAAACATGGCGTGAACTGATAAAGTGGAACGATGAAATAATCTCACCTATATATTTAAGTTCTGAATCCCTAATTTTAATTAGTTTCGGTTTAGCCCCCATTTGATAGTCATTATGACGGAATGGAGTTTTTAATAGTAATTTTTTTTTTTAAATACGTGATTGACAATGAATATAAAAATTAAAGAATTTTGAAATAATAGTTGTCAAACAAAGGCTTAGAGATAACACGGGTGTCTATTTTGTCAACCATCTCTAACACAAGTTTCGCATCTTATAAAGTTCGAGTACCATAACCGGTACAATGAACACAATCATAACTGCACCTATGGACATGGTTAAAACCCAATTTATGTTGCAGCGAGAATCAAGAACAATTGGAAGCTATAAAAATGGATTCCACTGCACATCATTCGATGTCTTGTTCTTTTCAGAATCCCTTTGCCACACGCGACTTGCTTTCTTATGCAACCAATATATGATATCAGGTTCTTTTAATGGATGGTTCTCAAGGTCTCGACGAAGGGTGAGTTCCACCCGTACCCTAAGGCCTAAGCATGTCGTTCGTATGGAGGATAGGATAATACTTTTCAATCTCGTTCAATACTACATAGTCTGCATACAAAATATGCACATAGTCTTTTGTATTATTTTGAAGACTACCTACCTTCCCCCCTTCCACAAGATGCTTGCTTAAGCCATCGAGTATTTGTCAAATAAAAATGAACAAGCTATAATGTTGCCTAAAGTTTAATTGATTAATTAATCATTACATATCTAACACGGAAAAAATTTGGAAGAGGCTCTGCAATCTTCACAAGATTGCCTCCACAACTAAGATTACCTTCATATATTGAACCTAGGTCCAACCATGGCCCTGCACAGCCGCAAGTGACCTAGCCGAACCTCTAATTTTCTTTCCTACAAAAATGAAAAGATAGAATCCAAAATATTGGATTTGAGATTCCGTGATCGTGATTGGTAAACTTAAAAAGTTTACTTATAAGTAAACTAGTTAGTATAAATAAAAAATAATATAGAAATGATTCAATGAGCACCGTTGCTCATCTTATGTTCTATATCGATAATAAATTTAATTCAAAATTTGAGATTTATCATAAATTTATCCACCAACGAATTAATATAATGTTACGCGTGTTTAGCATAAAACGAGCACATGTGCTCATAAAACCGTTACATTTAAAATATTTAACTTTTTACTTATACAATTATAAGTAAAGATTAATTTATGACGATGGAGTCTTTGTTTCACTGCTCCCAAGGTCGTCCAAATGACCAAAAGGGTAGTGAAAGTCTTCGAAAAATACTATGTTTGGGTCAAGTCTGAGGGACAAAGTGCCCCCACACAGACGTTTTAATAGTTTTGTCAAAAGCTATTTCTACAATATTTAATCTTTACTTCAAATGTATAATAACAAAAGTCAATCTAATTATATCTAAAATCGAAAATTAGAACCCAAGTAACTTAAGAACCAACCCTTCACCCCAAAACTAGTTGGTTCACATTAAATTTTGCTCTTGCTTGGTATAGATTAAAATTAAAATTTTAATCTAAATCAATGAAACAATTAATTTCAACCACATATTTCATGAGTTTCACAACTTTTCAACCACATATTTCATTAATTTTTTATCAAAATCTACTAAAAATCTGATTTTAGTCCCCATCAAACAGTGAATTATTTTTTATTATCGATTTAGCCGTTTACCATGTTCAGATCAATGTTCAAATTAGTTTTTATAATGGTGTTTGAGGTAAATACATTTGTACATTTTGAAGTTGGATTATGATAAAATATTGGCTTGTAATTGGGGGAAGAAGTGTTCAACAAATGTGTAACAAAGCTCAATTATTAGTGATTTCTTAATGAAGTCAAATCTTTTTAGGTGGTCGGTCGGTCCACTGGACCATTGGGTCTTGAGTCCCAACAACCCTTAATCTTGCATTAAAATTTGCACAGAACATTTAACCCTATTTGACGAAGTTTCGTAAGAATAGATTTTGTTAAAAGTGAATTTTTCCATAGAACGTGTGCTTAAAACGTAAATAGCAGTTATAGATTTAAATGCAATAATATTTTATTAAGAGAATGTATAAATGTAAATGAATTTGAAAAAAAAAAAAATGAATTTTAAAGAATGTACCTAACATGTTCAAATGAATGCTTTATTTATTTCTAGCACATTACTTCGTGCTGACTGGTTATCAATCAACTTTCTAAAGTCACATAATAGATTGAAAAAATGTTTATATTTTGCTTGGACATAATAATTTCTTCTAGAAACTTTAAAAAAATTATATTACTTTCCACACTTAGTCAAATAAATAATTGGTCGTTATAGTCGTCTGTAAGAAATTCTAGTAAAAATTTACGGTCTTACCATTTTTTGTTTAAGAAAGCAATATTTCTTAAAGACTTAACAATTAATAAATAAGTAAATAATTTGCAATTCTTTTCTAATTTATCCTTTTGGATACATCGGAAAATAAAATAAGATAATTACTTTACTCTTAAAAAATAAAAAGAAAACTATCCTTAATTATCGTTTATCTGTAAATTCGAAAATTTACTGATTTTAGTGTAATTTTTCAACACGACAATATTTTTTCAAGGTTTTCTTCTATCAATAAAATAATTTACAACAATCTTTGACTCAAGACGTTGAAACACATTCCCGACAATACACAAGTCTTACGACGGATAATAAATAACATAGATTTAAACTTAGTGCTCGACTAATAGGATTTTAAAGTCCTTATAGTCACATTGGAGAGTGTGGGGGTATTAGTCGATATAATTTTGGATCTTACAAAATACGTAAATAAAAAAAAAAAGTGACAAACGTGAATTATAATAATTAAACATGCTCATAATTGAAAAACATAGAAAATGAATAATTAAATACACGTGAAAAAAAAAAAAAAAACTAAAATCTCATTGGTTTGTCGAGACTGGAGTGTCCTAAATCCTAAGTATTTTATTATCAGACAGGTACGAGGGGATTAGTTCCTATTTTCTTCTAGAAAAATAGGGTTTTTGGTGGATTAATTTTTGATTAATGGTATTCATATAAGAAAATTATCGACAGTCTTTTTAAGTGACATATATGTGTTACTTTATTATTTAATGTATTTTTTGTTATTTGATACATAAAGTAATAAAAAACTATTACATTAATGTATTAAAAGGGTGTTTGGTGCGAATTAAAATTAAATTTTTAGTAGATTATGATAGAAGTTATTGAAATGTGTAGTTAAAAAGCTGTGGGACCTATAAAAAATATGGTTAATATTAATTATTTGATTTTAATTTAGATTAAAATTTAATTTTAATTTGTACCAAACAGTCCTAAATATGCGTAAGAAGATTATTCTTAATTTTTACTGTCTGCCGACCTTCTGGAAGAAGGCACGTGCCTCAAATGTTTTTTTATATCACGACACCCCACACCACCCCCAAAAATGCAAACAATGTGTCTATGGTAGGCCCCTAAAGATTGCCAAAACCAAACAGTTAACGCACCACAGAAAATGAAGTGTCAAAGAAGACAGCCCACTTCATCTTTTCGTGTAAATTCTCAAGAGAAAAAAAAAATCTGTATATAAAGTGTAGCTATATGTTCATTTTTATTGATTTTCTTTGTGGGTTTTAGGATTCTTCTGATAATATGGATAAGATGGCAGTTCTTGATGTGTCTTGTTTGATGCTTTTTGAGGCCAGTGGTGATTCTGAGATTGACGGTGTTGATGATGCCACTGTGGGTACGATCATGGAGGACGAGGATGATGCGGAATCATGCAGTTCTGGATCGTTTGATTGGAAATGCATTAAGGAAATTGAAAATGATTTTGATCAGAGGGTGGAGTTTTTTAGCTTGAAAGATGATGAAGAGGTTGAAAATCATGGCAACCATGAGGAAGTGGAGGCTGTGGTACAGCAATATTATTGTGGTGGTTACGAGGCGGCGGAGGTGGTGGCGCCTAATGCCTCTGAAGAATCTGTGGTGGCTGAGAAATTCAAGAAACCTAAGGTTTGTGACGATCCAAATATGAAGATGATGTATCAGAGGGACAGAGATAGGCTCTTCTGGGAGGCTTGTTTGCAATCTTGACATTTTTGAAATAATTTTTATTTTTCTTTTATTCGTTTGGGAGATTAAAAAAATCTCCATTGTTTTTCTTGATTTTTGTTCTAAGATTGTACATAGATTAACAGTACTCGCACTTATGATGCTACGACTTTACTCTCTCAGACAGAGAGAAAAAGGAAAAGGTGATTCATGACCCTTTAGTATAAATCAATATCTATCTTTATAAATGTCTAAACAAGTTCTTCCACTTGGATCTAACTTTATATTATTACTTTTTTTATTCCTTTTAATTTGAAAACCTAATGGATACAACTCTTTATCAACACAATTGTAACTTTATTCTCCAAGCGAATAATTCATCTCTAGACAAGAATGATTTGATTTAAAAAAAAAAAAACTATATTGAAAATGAATCAACGACATATGCATGCACGATTCCTTGTAATGTATTATCTGCAAGCCTTAGTCATTTTATACAACGTCTACAATAATAGTTTTCATATTGTGTCGAAAAATTACATAATATTGGTATGATAACCTATGGACCACCTACACGTAAAATGTTGCGACCTCTTAAGAAATGTAAAAATAGCTACTCTAATATTGACATCAAGAGCCACATGCCAACCAAAGTAATGAAGTTGAAAATATAACCAGAACTTTGTATAATTTCACATCGAATCTAGAATTTGACTCGAATATCAAAGTGTATACATCCGTTGCACTCCCAAAGTTGCAAAGGTTTTGCATTTAACTTTTTTCTCTCTAGTGCAAATGCATTCAAATAGATGGTGAGATGGTCACATTCCACTCAAAGTCGGGTTTATCAAGATTTTGAGGTTAGCAATATTATCTAAGATATGCAAGAATTTTGTGTATTACCAATTTGGCACTTTCTTATGGACTCGATCATAAAACATGCAATTAAAATCAATCTTTCTTTAAATAATTACTTTTTAGATAATAGATGATGCAATAAGATGCGCGAAAAAAAGAAAAGAAAAGAAAAGAAGAGTTTACATGTAGTGTGACAATAAGAATTGAATGTAGCATTGTCAACTTTTTAATGTGGGGGAAAAAGGAGTAAGAACATAGTCCATAATTGAAGCTACAAATTATCACCATTGGCTAATTTAGAAGTTATGAAAACTAACAAGCTCAAATTAAATACATCCCATACTTGGGGGGTGAAAGTGTAATTCTCGAATTAAAACTCTATACTGCTTGTAAATTCGAGATGGTTCAGTTCTTCTTCTTGCTGCACAAGAGATTCTCAATTCTCTACTCCATGAGCCCCCCCACAAACACCACCGACCTATATATACAGATACATACACATAATCCATCTGTAAAGCCCATAGATTTTCTATTGAAGGATTTGATAAATCGAAGTTATAGTATAGTTTAGTAAAGATGATGATCAGAGTCCGAAGCCGGGACGGGTTAGAGCGGGTCAGTATCGACAACCCGCAAGCCACTGTCGGCCAACTCAGGTCTGCAATCGAGTCGCAGCTCCGGGTTCCGACGCATTCCCAAACCCTGTCAACTAATCAAAATCTTCTGTTAGCCAAAACCCTAGATGATTTTACCCGGTTCACCGACATGTTGGATCCTATTACCCGGATCTCGGCTCTTAACATTGGGCATGGATCTATAGTTTATCTAGCTTATGAGGGGGAGCGGACAGTTGCGGGGCCGGTGTTCAACCCGGCTGGATCTTTCGGCAGGAAGATGACTGTGGATGATATGATTGCAAAGCAGATGCGAGTTACCCGACAGGAAAACCCGCATAGTGAGCTTGTTTCATTTGATCGTGATGCAGCGAATGCTTTCCAGAATTATGTGAATGAAACCCTTGCTTTTGCTGTAAAGCGAGGTGGGCTTATGTATGGGACAGTCTCTCCGGAGGGGAAAGTGGAGGTGGATTTTATTTACGAGCCGCCCCAGCAAGGTACGGAGGAGAACTTATTGCTTTTCCGCGATCCCGAGGAGGAGAAGTTGGTTGAAGCAATTGCATTGGGGCTGGGAATGAAGAGAGTGGGATTCATATTCACACAAACAGTAAGTCAGGATAAGAAGGACTATACAATGTCGAATGTGGAGATTTTACAAGCAGTGGAACTGCACACAGAGAGTGATTTGAAAGAGTGGGTGACGGCTGTAGTGAAGTTGGAGGTGAACGAGGATGGTGGAGCGGACGTGCATTTTGAGGCGTTTCAGATGAGTGATATGTGTGTAAGGCTGTTTAAGGAAGGCTGGTTTGAGAAGGAGATCCAAGGGGAGGTTGACCCGAAGTTGTCAAGAATGACGAAGGATGTAGTGGTTGCAGGGAAGGATACGAGGGAGGTTGACAACGACTTTTTCTTGGTGGTTGTCAAGATATTTGATCACCAGGTGAGTTAGGTTAATTTTGATATGGTGTTTTTTTTAATGGCATTTGATTGAATTGGATTTTGATTACTCAAGATTTATGCTTTTACTTGCGGTTCATTGGTTTACAATTGAAGCGTTGTTAGGATTAGAAAACTATTAATCTAATTGTTAAAAGCATCTCCTTTTGTGGTTATGTGATCTTGTAGACAAATTGTTTAAGAAAGTAATATGAACTAGTCAAACTGAGTGTAACATAAATCATGTTAATGATGTTAAAATTGGTTCACAAGGAGATTTGAAAGTATTTCAAAACATTACAGAGGGAAAATGGTTTTCTTTCTGCCTTCTCTAATTTGGGTTGTTTGGTTAAACTTTTGTTAAATTTTAGTAGATTTTGATAGAAGTTGATAAAATGTGTCGTTGAAAAGTTGTTGTTCTTGTGCAATAATTGAAGTTTGAAAAGTTAAAATTTTTTGCGAAGTTTTATCAAACAAGCACCTCCTCTTCTTTTTTATTCCCTGCGGTTTTGAGGGTCCTTTTTTTTATTTGGGAGAGGATTGGAAGGGATGTTGATTGTTAGTACTAAATGGCTTACTGATTATAGATGTGATTGGGGGTGGGTTGGGTTGGTTTTTTCCCAACCCAATATGGTTAGTTTGATTTCAATTTCTAGTACTGTATGGCTTATTGATTATAGATGTGATTGGGCGTGGGTTGGGTTGGTTTTTTCCCCAACCCAACCCAATTATTGGCTTAAACCCAACCCACCCCAAACCGATCAAGTTTGGGCTGTGGCCTAATAAAAGTTGAATTCGATTAATTTTTGTTGAAGTTTAAGACAATTTCAAAGTTTGAAATTACTTGAAAACCTTCATTTATTTTTTAACACCTATATAAGGAATTCTTTCTGAAAAATAATGTATAAATAAGTTTAAAATTATGAAGTATTTTATTTTTTTACAATTTTTTGGGATTCATTCATTTCATCGTAATGTTCTAAATTTTTGATTTATCGTTAAATAACTTTGCATTTATGCATAGTATTCATGGATGTTTATAAATTATAAATCCTTCTCTTATCTTCACCAATGTATTTATGTTTTATTTAATTTTTTTTTTAGTATTATCATTATTATTTTTAATTTATCGGGTTGGGTTGGGTTAGGTTGGGTTTTAATTCATAACCGGAGACCCAACCCAACCTTAAATTTGATTTTTCAACCCAACCCAATTGAACTTAAAAACCAACCCAAATCGATTGGTTTGGGTTGGGTTGAGCAGTTTGGGTTGGGCAAACCCAACCCTAGATGTGAAAGAACATTTGAGTTTGCAAACATGAGTGCAGGAGTACAATGAAATTAAGGAATAAAGAATCTGGAAGGTCTATGTCTGACAGTATGGAGCAATAGTTGCACTGGAAACCAAAATCAAGTGACTCATTATATCTGCATAAAATTGACGTGCATGCACCTGGTTTCCTGTGCTTGCATTAATATTTTCAATCTCACAACTGGAGCATAGTCATTGTTTTCTTTACTCACTTAATTGCATGTTAGACAATCTTCTTTTCTTACTTGAAGTCCTGCCAAAAAGTTAGCAGAACACATCGAAGCCCGCATTAAGTTCAGCTTATATTGTCATAGAGCTTTGTGACATTGAGCAACCCACTGCTCGGCATGCTGCTCGTTGGAATCGAGCCAAGGATCGGGCCGAGCCTCATTTTCGAGTGTTGGCCTGAGCCCGATCCAGCCTGTGTCAGCCGGACCAATGTCCCTTGTCTAAGTGTCTTGAAAATAAAGCAGGTAGCTGCCTGCCTTAAAAAAATGTGCCAGCTCGACTCGGCTCGAAAGGCCCGAGCCGAGCCCAGCCCCTTTTTTTGGCCAAGCTTCGGCTCGGACCAAAAAATGCTTGATCCGTTTTTACCGGGGCCGTGCCCGACTTCAGCTCGGCTCATTTACATCCCTACATAGTCGTGACCTGCTTAACGATCTCAAAATCCCCTTCCTTTCATCATCTTGTCTCTATTGTCACCTCTTTCTTACACGGTTGTTGGATGATGGACTGAGAACGGGTTGTATTTCTCGTAGAGCTGGTTTCTGAATTTTTGCTTCCTCATAGAACCTGAATTTTTTTCATCCTCTTTTTCTGTTTGCATGATATGGCGTCTTTCTTCACCATCTTCATCTGTGCATTTCAATCTGGTCATAGGCTTCTCGTTTGGTTTTACCTTCAGACTTTCTAGATTGACAAAACACTCTGGAGTTACTCCCATAATGCTTGTAGTCAAGTAATTTGCTATGTTACACTTCATGTTTGAAGCTCTTTCTTAATACGCCTGGATACTATTTTTCTTACTTCTCATACATCAGCTCATTAATACCATCTTCCTCGTCTTCTTCTAATGAATTTATCAAATATGAACCTTTTGAAATCCTTCCATTTTTTCCCTCTAACCATTTGAATCTCCCACTATTGCTAATGAACCAAATTTGCTGGCAAGAATTACTTGCCTTGCTTGAGCTGATTACTTCATCTTCTTCCATCCACTGCTGCTAGCTTCTTTGTAAGCGAATTCATGGATTGTGAGGAAGAAAGATTTATGCAGCAACATCTTCTAAAACTGTGATTATTAGGGCAGATCAATTTGATACCTAGAAAGCTGTTTCAGTTTTAAGTGCAGACTCTGATTACTACTGGACAAAGTAATATTTGAAGCTGGGCCTGTCTTGACTTTTGTATATCGTGTTTGTCCTTGATAGTTTAAAACGGTTGTTTCTTTGCTAATTTTTCTAGTTAAAAACTTGTACATGTCAGATAAGATTCTTTATTGCATGTTGAAAGAGGATCAGAGGGTTGTCATAGAATAGGGCTACAGATCGTTTGTTTACTTTATTGTCGAAATTGGAAGAATAGTTTTGGTTCATAACCTTTGGCTTATTAATTGTTCGTTTTTGCTTCCATGGTATGATTTGAAGT
This sequence comes from Fraxinus quadrangulata, assembly GCA_903798255.1. Classification (NCBI taxonomy): domain Eukaryota; kingdom Viridiplantae; phylum Streptophyta; class Magnoliopsida; order Lamiales; family Oleaceae; genus Fraxinus; species Fraxinus quadrangulata. Next base: position 30,665 of record CAIGRB010012121.1, read on the forward strand.
GAGAGCTACCACAAGCTCAAATTAGCTACTTCACAAACTTTCTACACACGTCTGCTATGTATAATAAAAGCCAAGATATGGTGTAATAAAGCCAGACACGGCACCATTCTACACCTAGTATCTAAGACTGGGCAGTCGCATCTGTTGGATTATTTTTGGGTTCATAGATTGACATGTGTTGTATTTTGGCCCTATCCCTTTTTTCACAATATCTCTGTCTACTTCTATTGATTGTGCATTTCTGATCTAGGCAGTTATTCATACAGTATTCTCAAAACAAAGTTCACTAAAGATACAATATGGTTAATAATTAATTGGAGTATGCTGAATTATTTTAGCTTCATCTGTGCAAAGAATAAGCCCGAGGCACATAAAATGTGCGGTTGAGAAGATTTGAAGGATTAAAGCATTTATCTTTGATGTATGATTCTGTATTTTATGTGAACTTTCTATGCTGATGCAGGGCCCACTTTCAACAACATTTCCTATTGAGAACAGGAATGTCCCAATATCAATGCAGGCGTTGAAAACCCATCTGGATCGAACAAAGAGTCTCCCTTTCGTGAAGCGGATTTCTGATTTCCATCTGCTGTTATTGATAGCCCGGTTTTTAGATGTCAATGCTGATGTTCCTGCATTGGCAGCATGTGTACAGGCACAGGCTACTATACCAGAAGGATTTCAGCTCTTAATCGAATCTATAGCCAGTGCTTGATGCGTCTGTCATGGCAGGATGTCGTGTGTCAGGGAAGTCCGTTATGAATCTCAGAACACGGGCAATATGCTCTGGTAGATTCACTTATGTAACTAAAATCCACACTGTAGTGCTTTAATTTATTTGGAATAATGCGTTGCTGATATTCTGTATTTAATGCTATCCAATTACATGCTTTGATGCTTAACTAGCTGGACTTGGATTCAACTTGTTTAGTTTTGGGTGTATTAGTTTTACGCACTTTCATTAGACCGTTAGGATGAAAACTGAAGAAGAGATGCGCTAACTAATGGAGGTTGATGACAAAATGCGATAAAAAATGTACACAAGTATTATAATAAATAAAGATTGAGGGCTTTAGGGGTAAATTAAAATGTTGTGCAACAAAAAATAAAAAATGAAAAAATGATGTTAATGTAATTACATTAAACTCTTCAATCTTTGTTCGTTGTAGTAATTATTTTCTTAACTTTTTTTATCGAATTTTTATCTTTAACCATTCCTTAATTAGTGCGTTTCGTCTTTGATGTTTATATCAAAATATTTTATTATTATGCTTTGAAATGAGGGAAAAATATTTTTCGCATTATTTATTTATTTATTCTTTAAAAATATGATGGGTTAGCTTTTTCCCATTTCAACGAACGTTTGAATATAAAATTGTTATCAAATAAAAAACTAATAGAAAGTTTAAGAATAAGTATGATATGAAAAATTGTTAGGGACATAAGTACTTCTAAGAACCTTAAATATTATTAAAATGTATTACAAAAAATAAAAATTGTAATGTAAATATAATTACCCAATTAATATTAGTAAAATTTGTAGTGGAGGTTTCAAACTTTTTAAGAAAGCGCGACACAGTTTCAAACTTTTTAATCTTAGTAGATACATCATACATTTGAAATTTTTAAAACATATACGATAAAAGGACATCTGAATGGTTTCCGTAATAAAATTCGTTAGTTGATTGAAAGTCAAGTATTTGATCATAATTGAAAGAGCAAAATGATGAATTTATATTCGATTAATACCCATGGAACAAAATTGGTATTAATTGAAATTATAATTTTTGGAATAATGTTTTTTTTTAAAAAGAAAATGTGAAGTTGAAAAAGAAGGAAAAACTTTCGATTTATATGTAATATTATTATATGTAAGATTGTGTAGTTGGAAATAAGAGGGAAATTTATTTTTTTTAGAAACGTGGGAGCCAAACGTGGGCTAAATTCCAAGGAATCATCTTTTAAAGAATAATGCTCATTGGCTTGGGTCAATGACACGAGGTGAGATGACAGGGTGAGATTGTGTGTGTTTTTTTTTTATTTTTTTCAAATTGTCCAATTATGTATTGACACGTATCTCTTCTTTCGTTGAGTCTGTCGCTATAGTAAGGTTGTATTTTTAATTTGAGCATCTTCCACAAGGTGACACAGAACTATGTACTTGTATTGATTAAAATTGTGGGTACAATTAGTATGAGTATACTTGGGCATACAAAACAAGACATTACAATAAACTAATAATCCAAAACAAGTATCGGAGTATGAATCAAAGCATTACAACTTTGGCACATGTACACGAAGTGATAAACTATCAAACCGTTTCAAAACCTCCAAGAGGAGATGAAAAACAAATCTGTGAATAACCGTTCACAATCATGCTGCCCGAATTTCACAGCTTGAAGAACCTTGCAATCTTCAAAGATAACCTTTGAAATTGGACGGATGATTGCCAATTGATGAAGATCACAATCGAAATTTCTCGAGTTAATCATAAAGACTGCCTTCAAATTTGTGGCTTCGAAATCTGCTTACCCTGTTGGGGTGCTTGGGCAGCATTATGGAATAGGATTCTCCAATTTGCTTACCTTGTAGGTAGCACACTTCCTCTTTGGCATCAAGCCATATCAATGCTGAATAAACCAGGCAAGCAAGCTGTTGGTTCATCTAAGAGACATGGCCGAAGCGCAAGCAGGATGCTTGCTAACATGAATCTGTAATGGCCGACAGATTCCACCATAAAAGCGAAACCAAATCTGGAATGCAGGTAGTTTAAACTTCGAACATGCACTAAGCAACTGGGCAGGCAGGCTGCTTGCAAATCTGAATAGAATTTGGAATGGTCAACTGTTGAAACTTTGGACAGAAAACAAAACAGTTGGGACAGGTGGGTTGCTTGCTTACATGTTTCTTTTTTCCCATAGCTAAGAGAGTAGAAAATACCACAACCAGGAAGCTGATCGGTTGGTACAAGTGCCTTGGTCAAATGATAGGCTGAAAAATAAAATTAAAAAAAAAAAAAACACTGCGCGAAATTTTTTGAATCAAGGCCATAAAAAGTACAAAAAATTTGAAATTTTTTGCCAATTTGGGTATCCAAAATACTGCAAAAGCAGTCAAGAAACACTGGAAATTCAAAGAAACTGTTTGGGAATTTTATTTTATTTTTTGAATTATGGCCAACCAAGTACAAAGAATTTTTGAATTCTTTGCTAAAATAGTTAAGATATAACTGCAAAAAGCAGGTAACTATGCTGTAAAATTGCTGGGCAAATTTGACTTGGAAAACAGGGATTTGAAAAATCTGATGTGACATAAGAAATACAATTTGTATACATAAAGTATACACTTTGATGGACAGTTTTCTATATGTCAAAAATTTGACAGTTGATTGAAAAATGTATTATCATGATGATCAATATACCAAGATCTGCGAATTCACGTGAATATAAACCAATATTTCAACCTTTTCTTTATGTACAGGGAAAATTGCAGCCGCGGTCCCAAACTTTTCATTATGTTGCGGATTACACCCAGACCTTTAATTTTTGCGGTCGAAGTCCCAAACCTTTATATGTAATTGTAGCGTCGATCCCAAATCTTGAATTCCGTCCAAAAAATCGTCAGTCAACGTTACTACAGTAATTTTGACTCCAAAAAATTGCAGCGTCGATCCCAAACCTTTCATTTTGTTGCAGATTACACCCAAATCTTTAATTTTTACAGGCGAAGTCCCTAACCTTTACATATAATTACAACGTTGGTCCATGTCACGTATTCCATCCATAAAATCCCCATTCAACGTTGAAACAAAATTTTGATTCAAATTACAACTTAATTGATAGGTAAAATCATCAAAACAAATTATCCAAAAAAATATTTATCTTCTTCAAATTCTTCAATTTTTTCACAGCCATCACATTCTCATCATCGATAACTATCCTATCAGATAACAATCTGATCCGATTTGTTATAATAATGAAATCGCTAAATTATTTTTATGGCATATTATTTGTCACTAAAATAAATAAATTACATGAGAAAATCACTGCAATTTTTCATATTTTTATGGTTTGTTATTCGTCATTAAAATAAATACATGAGAAAATAAAAAAGTTTATAATAAAAAAGTTATCAAATTCAAAACATAATAAAAATAAAATAAAAAGTCAATTCGCATGTATAGAGTGTTCTAAAAAGCGTAATACATTGGGGGAAGTGAAAGTTTCGAGTTAAACAGTCTAAACGAAACATAGGCATAAAAATACATAAAAATGTATTTTCTTATTTTAATATTATTTTTAATCAATCTAAAAATTATTTAATAATACATACAAATTATAGTACCAAATGTAATTTATTTATTTATTTATTTTTATTTTAAATAGTATATTTTGTAGATGTCTAGCTATGATATAGAAATAAAAATTGTAGAAATAATTATAGTTTCCTTTTGGCATTTATCCAGTAAACGAAACATAGAATAAAGTTATAATAATTAAATACTAGACTAATGGTACTTTTTATAGATTGAAGTAGATAATATTCTTTGATCAAATAATTTCATACATTATTAACCATACGAAGGGAATCAATAAATTTGAAAATTATATTTTTTTAAATTAAAAATAAAAAATTATTATTCCTAAGGTTTGTCGTTGCAGTCAACCCATGGTCTCGGTCTTCAAATTCTAGATTGATCAAAACTCGTATTACAGTTGAAAAAAAGAGAAAAAAAAAAATTTGGGTTAGAGATCCACCGAAGTGGGTAGCCTTAACCGGATGTGTGGTAACAGGTAAAGCCCGAAGGCCATTCCCGTCCCTGTCGGGGGAGATGCCAACCATCTCTCCTTTCTATGAACACGGCATTTTTCTTTTAGAATTTAATATATAAAGGAGTTTATTCTTTACCAAACTTTCGATGTGGGACAACTGGAAAGGGAAAATCCCCAAACACTCGAATTTCCCGTCTTCGCCTTCGCCACGACCGTCAATGGTCGCGACGATATGGTGGTGGGGGTGGTGAAAAATCCAGAGGAAAGAGATTTGAAGCTACTGAAGCTGCTTTTGAAGGAGGTGGAGGAAGAGGAGGAAAAGAGGAAGATTATGAGCAGTTGGAAAACTCGAACGAAGAACTCGAGGTGAAGGCAGAGAGGCGGAAGCTAGCTGATGGGTACCAAATGTATACAGTGTTCTAAAAAGCGTAATATGATGCGGGGAGTGAAGGTTTGGATCTTTAAATTTCATTTTATCTTGTTTTTCTGGTTTCCTTCACGCAGGTTTAGGGTTTCTTTGGGATTTAGTAATTATTATTATTATTTTTTGCAAGAATCTTCCCCTGGTTTTATTTTACCAGTGCTCATATACGTGATCAAAGCAGAGTCTTGTGCATGCACAGAGAGTGAGACTGTGGTCTGAGCTCCTCTTACCTGTATAACGGAAAACACGTGTTTATATGTATGCATGCGAGTATGCGGTATTCATTTTTGTGGAAATATTAACTGCAGATTTCGAAGAATGAGGTCGTCGAAGGAGGAAGCATCAACCAGCACTGAGCTATTAAATAATCTAGTAAGAAGAGCGGATGAAGCAAGATAATATATCTTAAACTAATACGTTTGTTATCCCATTCGTCCATTGCAAGGAAAACGCTAAGTGCATGTCGTCCAATGTCCTTTTCTTTTTCCTTCTTAGATTTCACCATCTATCTACAATTTAACTTTAGTTTATAATTGATAGATTTTCCTAGGCTCTGCATCCGTTGGAAGTCTCAGGCACCACTTTCGATCAGACGCAGAAAAGTCTTCGTTACCTACGTGTGCTCTTTCCTTCGCCCTTGCCACCTAGTTGAATTAGAGAGATTTAGAAAGATCTGGTCAGTATGGTGAACGAACTTTTAGTTAAACTTACTGTTGAAGAATGTCAAGCAGGTTTATTAATTTTTGAATAAACAGATTGAACCCGCAGCCACAAGGACTAGGCGTTTTAACAACAGCTTGCAAATCACGACGTGCTCTCATGATCTGGTGGATAAACGCAGCTGCCCCACAAAAAAAAAAAAAAAGCCTGAAACTAGTTTTCTGATGCAATGGTTGATATTGTGGTTTCAATCTCTCACAGCAGCGGAGGTTGCAGAGCTCTCAGATTACTAGGTAGATGTCGAGGTAAAAAGAAAACTTACAACATGTAAAAAGAATTGAATGTCTACGAAAAGCATTTGTTATGACGAGCTACTCTACATGCTCGGTAAACAGTACTCGACAGTATTAATTAAAACTTGAATGAAATTACTTCAAGGCGCATGCAGCAAGAACGAAGCCATCATTTCATCGGATCCAGTTATTGATCTTTTTTACCTGTATTTTGCTACTCAGATTTAATTTGATCGAAATAGGTCACTGCCCCCATTAGAAAAATAATTAAACAGAAATTTTCAATAAATCTGTAGATAGAAAATGCGCACTCCGAGTTCAAAACAGCAGACAATTTTCCTGAAAATTATGGTTAAAAACACAAATTTATGAAAAAATAAAAATAAAAATCGAACCAACAGGAACACACATCTGTACATCTGTTCTCAATCTGTAACAACTATAAATTATACCGTAATTATGGTAACATAAAGGGCTACTTTCACTCTAGTATATTCACTTCTACACCATAAAAACCATTTATACCGGGCTGGCTTTGTACAAAATCTAAAAAGCAACACAACGAAGGGAAGTTACTATGTGGTCCATTTGCTAACTTACCTTCCACTCAACGTGACACTAAAAATGGAACTTTTGGACTGTATCTGTAAAAGACTACATGGTTGTTGACAGCAGATGGCAATGCACGTAAAATCATGGTCCTAGAGGACTTAAGGCCCCACAGGACATAGTGATATTAAGAGATCCACAAGTGACTTCAAATATAGGCAAGTGAACTTCGGTCTAAGTCAGGTTGTGGGCGGCCTCTTGTAGGAGTGGGAGGTCTTTGAATGTTAAGCTCCTAAAGTAAGCAAATCAAAAATCAATAGTTTGTAAGCATCCAGCCAACCAGGTTTACTACTAATAAGAATTGGATCAAACAGTAAACACAAGAAAAGTCAACAACAGGATCACCTGCATCCACCTCTCCTCAGTCACACGTTCAGGAGATGTCTCTGGGGACTGGAGAGGAGGCGGCAAGGGATGAATTAATTTTGGAACCACCACCAATCCTCTGCCAACTACCAATATTGCCCCAGCATTATTTGCAGTCCCTGGATGCAATTATTCAATCAGATTGCAAATCCAGCTCTAGAAGAAAGTGAAAGTGAAGACTTGATTTCTAAACAATTACCACAATAATTGGTTGCAGAAAAAAGAGTGATTAACTGTCCCTGGGCAAACCGTTCAAATCCATCCATAACACATTCGTGTGCTCTTATGATGAGCTGCAATTTGTTCTTCTTACAGAATTCTGTGACCCGATCAGGCTGCAACAATAATAGATTAAGCAGAAATGCAAGGGACATTATATGCAGGTAAAAAGTTATTCTTGTGACAAGATTGACAAATGGATCTCAATCAAACAAATTTCCATGTCAATTCATTAAACGCTTACCCCAAATGTTACAAGACCTGGTCCTCTAGCATTTGGTCTCAAACCTTCTACACTATCATTTTCAGTGGGATCGGACCTGCACAATAACACAGGTGTGTAAGGCATTGGCTATACGCAAAAATGTAGAATATATCGTTAAGCATACCATAGCAAATCCATTAGTACAATCGACCCAGCATCCATCGTTATGGGTCTCTCTAGTTTCTCTATCTGTTCTACTGAATTTATTGACCTCCCAATGCCACCATGCATGCATATGATTTTCTTCTCAATAAGCGCAGCAAGTGGAAGGTGGTTAAATAATTGATTGAAACGCGTCCAGGCCCAGATCCCGTCGCTCTCTCCCTACACAGGTACATCAATCATCATTCATCAAACGGAAGTCTATAATAGAAATAATTTGCACATACATACCATTCTCTCAATACATTCAATGCGAAAGCCGAAAAGGGAATTGATGTCAGCAGCTTCATGGTTCCCACGTATTATGTGAACATTCTCTGGGTACTCTATCTGAGTTCAATTAAGGAAATACAAGATAATAAAACAAAACCATCACAAAGAACAAGCAATAAATTAGTCAAGTCAGCAGCTTGCCTTTAGAGCCAGAAGTAGAGTGATGGTCTCCAAGCTGTGCTGTCCTCGATCAACATAGTCTCCCAGAAACAGATAGTCAATATAACTGCAGTGACAAAAAAAAAAAAAAAGGTCCATTCAATGACTCCACAGAAATTTAAAAATTGTTATTCACCCAAAAGGAGATAGCACATCAGTTGCTAAAAGCTTTCAAATAAACAAATAACCGAGCAATAGAAATCATGTGAATATAACATTTAGCAAGAGAAATAAGCAGCTGCTGGAGGAAATTTTTACTTGGAAAAGTGAAAATAGGAGGAAGAAATAATGCCACCGTTTGACCCCCATTCTCTAAAACTCATTTTTCCCTCAACTCATTTTCAACCACGCATGTCATAGGACCAACAACTTTTATTGATTTTTTAACCATATATTTCATCAACTTTTATCAAAATCTAATAAAAATTTAGTTTTTAGCTATAAGCAAAACAGGGGCAAAACTTCAACTTGGAAGACAAATTTCTATTTTGTGAATCACTGAGTACCCCTGAGCATCAACTGTTGTACCCTGGATTATTATACTATTGAACCTTGCACGTGCTTGTAAAGCCTATGACATGTGTCAATCTCAAGCCCGATGGAGTCCCCTCTGTTCCATAACCTATGACTATGAACTTACGTGATATCGCCTGCAGTTGAAGGAAATCCATATTCATCAAACAACCTCATGAGATCACCAAACTGTCCATGCAGATCACCAAACACTTTGATAGGAGCTTTCAGTTGAAGAACAGTTGGCTCATGCATAAAGATCTGCTCAGCTGCATAACAAAGCTCACCAACTTCATAGGAGTCCAGAAAGAATTTTCTGTTCGAAGGAGGTTTCCAATTTCGAGGCCTAAGCAAAGTAGATATGATCTGCAGCAATACATGGCAAATGAGAACTAGGATCAATCCTTTTTTATACATATTTAGTTTATTCTATTCTTCTTTCAAAGGCGGAAAGAAAAGAAGGGAAACTTGGTAGAACTTGCCTTTTTATGCAAGCCTTGAGGAGACTTCTGCCTCGTAAATATTTTGGTTGGATGTGACAAATCATTGTGCAGTGGAATCATTCGTCTACTTTCATTTTCAAATTGATCCAAAGATAACTGCCTAACCATACCACCCAAGTTGCCCACAGCTTCTTTTGCAACTACAACCTGTATAGCATAGATGGTAATAAAGCTTACATGGCTGTAATATACAAGGTATACCATATATAAATCACAACATGGTGAACAAACATACCGCTCTTGGGTGAAGGCGGACATCAGCCCCAGCGTCACTACCCTCTGAAATGGTTTCTTCAGCTTGTGAAGCATCATCTGATACAGATGTTTCTTCAGGAGTAGCTGATGCTGCCTGAGCTGCTTGCCAGACAGCATTAGCAGCCTCAGCTTCAGCAGCAGACGCTTCAGCCAGTTTCTCCATCGAATTTTTGTCACTGTACAAAGAAACACTTCTTATAGTTATTGCTTAACTTCCTTAAAAACACATGATGAACTTAAAAGGCATGCCATGGGACCAAACCTTAAACCACCAGATGAGGGTATTTCAGATCTTCCATCTTGATTTGGTGTGGAAGAATACGAAGTTAAACTTGAATTTGATGCCGAATTTGTAGTTGTCCAATCCCTGTCAGACGGTGATACTAGAGAATTGACATCAGATTGAAATGGAGAATTTTCTGCAACCAGAAGTTCATCAAACAAAGTATCTGCAAAAAATAAAAAAATAAAAATTCAAAGAGTTGGCAAACAAATATAGAAAATAGGAATGGTAGATGCAAAAAAAATATTTTTAACTCTGTAAACCAATTACACATTTATTATATCATACAACCATCTTTTCAATAGATAAAGATCATATTGCAGTCGTGCTGACAAATGAAAAATGTTAATTCCAGCAGTAAGTTAATGTACACCTCTTTCCTTTGCATGCTTACATTCCTTATAAATTGTCATGAAATCTTTTATTTCTATAAGCTTGAATGCATCAGAGTGGTGTGAGATGTGTAGTAGGAAATTACACAGCTGTAACAGTGGAAAATTTGTTCATAGAAACAGATGTGTCAAACAATACTCGCTGCAACATGGTCACACACATCTAGATTCTGATGGCATGTCCTGATGAAGTTAGAGGGGATCGAAAGATGACAGGATGCCTCAGCTAATTACAATCTTTACCTCCTCTCAGACCACCATGAATATATATTCGGACACCAACAGATGCAGCTGCATGGCGACATCGACGCATAAGCTCCAAAGAGGGATCATGCTCAGAATGTCCTTTGTTAACACGTGAAGTCACCAGTCCATTTCTGTCAAGCCAAACTCCGGCAGCAGTATCCAGTACTTCAAACAGAAATAACAATGAAAATTAATGTAGATACTTTTCATATGAATAAATAGAATAACAATTCCAAATAACAATTAGAAAAGAAGTCTGAAAAGTTACCTGCACTTGCTGCTTCACCTTCTACTGCTCGTCCTCCTTTAAGAACACCGCCAGTAACGTGCAATCTAGCACCAACAAAAACCTGATAAAAGAAATTGCTCAATTATTGAAGAATAAGGTGCAAAGAGAGGAGAGCATGCCATCAAATCTAATCCTTTAAAACCTTACCCCTTATCAAAAAAAAAAAAGAAGATAAATAAGACCAAAAGATTTTCATAATATGGTTTTTGGAAAGGTGAGAACAACTTTTAGTAGACATTGATGGGTGTTTGAATACTTGACTTAATCAAGCAAACCAAAAGAGAGTTGTATTGACGTTGTTAAGATTTGGAGTTACATCTTAAAACCTTGTTAAGAAGAGTAGTTCAAATTCTTATAAATTGGTTTACGTTTTCATCTTTATTCGATGTGGGATTTTATCCCTTAATATATACCCTCGTAAGACGATGGCTCGTTTAGACAAACCAATCTTGAAATTCATGTGCTCAATTTTTTTTTGAGTCTTAATCGGATCGAATTGTTTGTTGAACCTTAACGAGCTCTGATACCATAAAATCGGTGAAGAAGAACAAAATGAAGAATACTACAAGAAAGGAATTATTTCTCGTATATTTAACTCATAACATTACATGTATTTATATATCTAGGATGTACAATTGTAATTCAAGTCTCTAGTTAACTTGCTAATAGAAAGAAGATTGCAAGAGAGATTCGGAACATGTAAAACAGATTTTAATTCGAGAGATAAACTGAGTTTAATTGTTCCAATTCCAGCAACTAGTGAGATAGATCCATCTGCAATTTTCACTTTAAAATTTCCAAAACACAGTGAGTAAGAGTGAAACAATTTCTCACACCATGTCATATGGTCAGTAGCTCCCGAATCAATTATCCAATATTCAACATTACGCCTGTTAGTTAATGCTGTTATATAATTACCTCGTCGATCTAATAAACTAGAGGATGTCGTGGGATTTGAAGCTGGAGTAATCAATTTATATAACTGCTCCAGTCGGGCTTTTGTAAGATAAAGTGAAACATTTTTAGGCTGTATAGTGGAAGAAAACTCGGTGGTACTCTAGAAAGCGAAAGCATCACGTGCGCTAGATTCTTCACGGTAAGTCTGATTTGGCCATCCATTATCGCAGGTCAGTGGTTTTCTGTTTGGTCGTCCATGTAATTGCCGGCACCGATCTTTGGTATGGTTCGTGCGTTTGTAGTGATCACACCACATATGTTCTTCTTGGGTAATCGAGTAGATTCCAGTCCACGAATGGCGAGAGCAGAATTTTCAGAGAGAGATGGCTTGGGTTCTCTGAGCATCATACGTTTTCGATTGGCTTCTCGACGCACATCAGCAAATATCTCATCAATTACTGGTAGATGCTTAAGTCACAGTAATCGACCTCTTACTTCGTCCAATTCTGAATTTAACCCAGCCAGAAAATCATAGATTCTTTCCTTCTCAATCCGTTTTCTATATCTTTTGGCATCACTGGGCGACTCCCAGTCAATCCGAACAAACATCTCTCTCTCTGTCCATACCCGCTTCAGTTTACTGTAATAGTGGGTGACTTCTTAATCTCCTTGGCGAATTTCACAAGCTTTATTCCTTAGTTCAAAGAGTTGGGCAGAGTTCTCCATATCAGAGAAGGCCAAGGTAAGAGCATCCCATTGTTCCTTTGCTGTAGAGTAACACAAATAGGATTCTTTGATATCCTCTTCCATAGAATTAATAATCCATGCCATCACCATAGAATGGGCATCCCATGCTGCATGAGTAGGATCATTTTCATCTGGTTTGGTGGTTGTTCTTGTAACATATCCAAGATGCCCATGTCCACAAATAACCAAAAGGGCAGATCGAGACCACTGGAGATAGTTTTTACTATTTAGTCGAGTGGTGGTAATTTGTAGGGAATAATTTTCTGAGAGAGTGGTTGTTGGGAGAGAGTATTGGTTGTAGTGGGTACACTTGTAGAGACCAG